>JAOTRI020093645.1:0-15217 GCA_028564885.2 Zoanthus sanctaehelenae | reverse complement strand
TGGCCAGAACCTGCACGCATGCGCACAACCAGCTTCACCCGAGTAACAACAAAGCAAGTAACTGGAGCAACCGTGTAGAGCTGTTTCGTCCTTGTTAGGACTCATCAGCACGGTATAGCTTTTCTGCCACAAGCAATGGAGCTACAAGGGCGAGTTCAGAGAACTGTTTTTAGTTTTACATTTTCATAAGAATGGCTTTGAACTTAGACTCGCAAGAGAACTCGGAAATGGCCAATTATATAGATAATGAGCTAACAAGCTCAGGTAACACGAAGCTAAAGTTAACAAAGCTGAACGATTGCAGTTCAACTTTAATTACTCCTAAAAAAAAAAAAATCCAATTTCAACATAAAAGAATAAGTTATTTCCGCATTTAAAGTGTGGCGAGCGACTACTTCCGGTAATGACCACCCTCTCTTCCTAAGTCCAGGTTTTTTACCATCTGCTTTTGATTCTCATATTGATATATCTTCCCTGGGGGATTTTCAGAATCTGTTTACAAGTTCATACAGGGTCAGACAGTTAAGGGTCTTAGCAAGTCCGATAGAACAGCTGACAGCCGATAAAAGTGCCCTCGGTGGAAAACCCAGACAAAATACCGGGATCACTAACGTACTCTTTGAATTCTTGTAAATAGATATCTGAACAGACATAACTACAATGCCGTTAAAAAAAAATAGCAAAACAGCCATGCACTGTTCATCAGCAGGATGCCCAAATTGTGTGCAACTCTACAAATGGTTTCGGCTCCATTAAATCCTGTACCAATTGAAGAACAATTTAGGTGGTGCCACCCACTAAGTGAGCACAGTAACTGAACAACGCCAGTAAAGAAAGGAAAGCCAATAGATAATCCGTTAAAACCAGTATTCGCGGCTTACGATAGAAGGGTCGAGAGACTGGAGCAGCAATTTAATGTCCTTATCCGAGAGCACACGTGCTTGTACTTGTTCCGTGTGTAGAGAAAGAATTGGTGATCCTTTGCGGAATGCGGGAAATAAAGATGGAGGTCGAGCTACGTATGCTATTTATCTTTGATATAAATATAATAAAGCTAAATCCTTATACCAGCCTAATAACTCATGGAGCCGGCGCTTATCTCCGGTTTCTGTAGTGTTAAGTGGATGAGAGTCTTTGACTCCCCCTGGACGGAACACTAATCCATCGCAGGTTAGCTCCCAGTAAACGCTGGTACTCATTTACCTACCCCGGAAGGATGGAAAGCTGAGTTGGCTTAATATAATAAAGGCTTGCTAAAGTATTGCATAGTTAAAATAAACGTTTTCGACTATTAAGTCATCTTCATTTACTTTTTCTTCGTTACGTGAAACCGTCACAACTTATAGATTTTCTCTCCTCTTTTTTTCCTTCAAGAATCCTTTTACAAGTACATAACTGTTCTAGTTTATTGCCAGTTACAAACTAACCTAGAACATTGTGACATCGAAAACAGAAATGAAATCCAGTCATATGATGAATATGATTTAAATTAGTTCTGTCCAACCATTCAGTTTATACGCCATTATCGTCTAAAACTACCAGAAGAAAGAAGGTACAAAGTCAATACAGTGCTCGGGGAAAAATGTTTTCTCGAAATTCGATTATCAATTTAAAGGTTTCTTCATAGAGTTACATATAGTGCACACTTTGCTTATAATTTATTTCAATCAGTTATAAATATATTTATATAAATGTCGGTGAAAAAGGAAATTGTGGCAGTGAGAACGTGACAAATCATGTATGCACGAACAATTCACGTATCTATCCTTGTCATAAAAACTTTATCGTTTTTATTGGTTTATTTGCACGGAATTATATACAAAGTAATGGCACCAATATGAATCAAGTAGTTTTTTTTTCATGTATATATGATTTATAATAAAAATTGGACATGCCCGTTGTTTCAACAATGAAACATACATCTTGTCTTCATGTTAATTTTATTCAATATTTCAACATCTTTCCAAATTACATGAACCAGCTGGCGCAGTTCAGACAAGTGACCACTTACCTTGTGCCGCAGCGAGATTTGTGTTTGATGTTCCCTTCACATCTCCGTTTGGTGTTACAATAAGATAATAACCCAGCTTGTTTTTCAGCATAACTGTGTGCTTCGATAAAGAGACCAAAATAAAAGAATTAAAATCAATGTCCAGTGGACTTATCAAGATTATATATAAGGTAGATATGAAAGAATATCGTGGCCATGTTTCTTTTGTTTGGATCTCTATCATGGTGCTATGCTCTTCGTCTTTTGTGTCTCTTGGGACTGAGTGTAAATATTTGCACTTGCGCACCCAAAGCAAAAACAGAACATACTACCTGATAATTCTGTGGAATTAAAGCGCGGGAAAAATTTGTAACCAGGCAAAATATATTTGTGTACTGAGAAAAATAGCAAGCAAGAAACTAGTGTGGGCAGTGTGCTTGTTTCTAATGAAATATTTTCTAATGAAATATTTTTTAATGAAACAATTTAGTGATAATTATGTAATATTTGCAAAACATCAGTAAGTTTTCTCTCTTTTTTTTATACAGTGTACAATTTTGATAGTTATCACTAGTTTTGTACTGAGTTAACCTTTTTGCACTGGTAAAATATATTTGTGGTAAAAGCGTAATGCTTGTTGGATATGGCTATGAAGATAAATATCAAGTGTAAATATCACAAATGTGCTAGTAACTAACTTGAAGCCACGATATAGGGCACTATGGCCACGTTGGTAGTGGGCTTTACTCCTAAATCTACCATAAAAAATAGTGAGCCTGGTTGCTAGCAGCCATGGGCAGCTGTTTTGGCCTTTTTAGGCCTCATCAGCATGGCATAGCTATCAAAAAGGCTCAGGTTCCCAGAAATAACATATTTTGTGCACTGATATTATAGTTATAGTTTGGTGCACCAAAAATACACTTGCGCATTGTTAATTTTTTTGTGCACTGAAAAATATTTTTGTGCACTGCATATGCGGGCCACCGTTGGGAACTAACCTTAAATTGCCTTCGCTTTTCATAGCTGAAAACTTTTTTAAAAGGTTCGTGATCTCTTCGTTCGTAGAAAGCTCCTGGATCAAAACCTTTGTCTTCTAAAATGTTGTTGTCATCGTTATAATGGGTTCTGCGGTTGTCCATTTTGACGTCATTTAGGCCGTAGTATGATGGTGTACCTCCGGTGGGTAGTGCACAGAACCAAACGATGATTCCAAGTACGACCTAAGACAAAAACGACGTATTTATGGTTCAATAAATATGAATATTTCATTTGACGTCAGTTGCAATTAAAGGAAATGGCTGCTCATTCCCCTTAGCCAGAGAACCGCTCGTCACACGGAGGGTGGAAAACCTGAGTCCCCATAGGAAAACTTACGGCATCGAATTGAGATCGATAAATCTCATTTTTTGACACTCTCCCTGGTTGTTGTGGTAGGAGGTCTGGGCGCTACTAATGGGTACCACACTAACTTAATAAGGTAAAAAGCCAATTAAACATTGATTTTAATAATGCTCAAACCTGTAATAACAAAACACAACATTAGAAAATTCTATACAGCTTACGGTGTCCTGGACCTGCAAAGTTCGTAGTTAGTTCTCCATTTTCTATATATATAATAAAATGGAGGCAGCGTGGCAAAGTGGACACAGAGTTGGGGCTTTGAATGCGGAAAACCCGGGTTCGATTCCTCGACTCAGACCACTGAATAAATTTGTCCTCGGTGATCCCATGGACAAACTCACCACGCTCTGTAAATAGCCAACTGGTTTGCCTCCTACCAGTTCGGATTCTTAACTGGGGAAGAGGGAGATTTCAACATGACACTGAAAAGCTCCTTTAGTTGGAGAGTGTCATAAAGTGTGTATTTTTTATTCATTTAAAATAAGTCTTGTTTCATTTTCAGAAGCAAATAGCAAGATATTCAATGAAGTTTGAGAAAACGTAAAATTTAATTAACTTGTTTTAATATTCATCGGCAATCCCTTGGAAAACAAGTGCAGTTTTTTTATTGAATATTAGAAGAACTTCACCAGTATTTAAAGTGTCTTAACAAGTCGTAGTCAACAATGAAACAAGCTTATTTCAATAATTGTAATTACTTTGGAAAAGTCTCGAATTTCATTTTGAAAAAATATAAAAAAAACTGATCAAAAATGTTGCAAAGTGCTTACCGATACTTCACAAGGTTTGAAATTTTCGCGACGTGTTCCAAGAAGCTTGACAAATCACTTGCAACTATACTCTAACAAAGGACAACTTTCATTGGATTAAAAGTTCAATTTTAAAATATCATTTTGGCTCATCTATTCAGTGGTTTGATTTTAGTTTACTGATTTGGTTGGTTGATGTGATGAATGCTATCATTCATTTAGGGTTTTTTTTGGTGTTGCTAGATATGACAAAGACATCATTCGGATGTTGGGAGATTAATTTTGTTATTGTAAGTTTTCAAATTATTTACTGACTAAACCGTTGAACCATTTACAGTGAAACCAATATCACTTAAATATCAAGTGTTTTGAACTTAGTAATAGTAAAAGAAAAACTGCATTTTATATTTTTTCTCTCACGTTTACGGAAATCAAGTGTTTTAAAGTACAACATGCTTTACTTTCTAGTGGTACAAAATAATCAATCGATTCTAAAACCGTTAAAGAGTTTTTGAAATGATAAGTAATACACATACAATTATTTGAAGCAAAGACATTTGAAAGTTAACTATTCAACTGTTTTTCAGATTAAAGACGTCCGTTTATTCAATTCAGACTGGCTTGTTAAATCTTGTAATCTGCCCTAGAGAAATTGTATTTACTAAGCACAATTGTACAATGTAATAAAAACTTTTCAAAACTGACAAAAGGATTAAAGCTAAAAAAGCTATTGTAACGGATCTGTTACATGAACTATGAAGCACGCACGGAAATCTGTTTTTAGAATGTTACTCAGAATTTCTTTCTTGTACATGTTTCACGAAACATTTCTAAACATTTAATTTAGCTTACCTTCTGTGAATTCATAGTTATTTAAAAACAAAACTTCAAAACTCCGATTTTGAGTTTTTTGTAAATTTCCAGGTGACCTATATTACACGCGTGTTTAAAAGTTTCTACAACAATTAAATCGGAATGCATAATTGCATAATTTCATGGTTGACTGGCAAAAGCATTCGTTTCTCTATTCGTTACAATTTTCAATATTAAGTTTGGACAGGATGATGAAGTCAAGTACCGCAGTAATTAATTTACTTCTGTCATTTTAAGATAGAACGAAAAACCACAATACGAAATATACTCATTTTAAATGTGATTTTTTGATATTTTTTGAACTTCATAGGCCAGTCTTCACTAGCGTCGGAGTCGTAAGAGCGCTTATGACCTAGTGAAAACCCGAAAGATGGGAGTTGTAAGCAGAGTCATAAACTCGACGAAATCAGAACGTTGCCATTTTCTTCCGACTCTGCCTATGACTCCGTCACTTATGATACAATGAAAACTAGATTGTCGGAGTCGGAAGCAGAAGAGGAAGAACCAATCAATCACAATGGCAGTTCTCAGGCCCTCCGAGCATAGTCCAAATAACATGGGGCTTGGAATCGAACGTTATCATTGGTATATTGTTCTGCATTTGCTTCCGACTCTGACATTAAAGTTTTCACTGGATCATAAGCGGCGGCCGGAATTATAAGCAGAATTGGTATTCTGCTACCGACTCGGACAGTTTGATTTTCACTAGATCGCCACGCTCTGCGTTTCTGATTCCGACTCTGACTCCATCGCTAGCAAAAACCAGTTATTTTTTTAAAATATAAAATGAATAAATGCAATTGCTGCCTATAGCTCTATAACATCTCTAGAAGATTTAAATGTTTTAGAGATTTTAAACAGCTATAGGCAGCAATTGCGTTTATTTATTTTATGTTTTAACTAAAATGCTGTTAAGGGACAACTTCATTGGATTACATATGTTGTTAAGTCAAAGTTCTTGATCAAGACAAAAAGAACTTCTGCCTGCAGCTTAATTACCGTCGTAAGTAATACGTGTACGAGGAAATTATGAAGACGGAACTTACCAGTGGTAAAGCTTGTGGGATGAAAGATAAGTGTTTTAGATAACCTTGTCCTTGAACCATCTTTTAAAACTGTGAAAAAAAAATTAAAAATCATTAATAAGTTAAAAGATTGTTTCTTTAATTCAATTGTAAATAAACGGTCCTATATAAGCAAAATTGAACTAAAGGAGTCCCTATCGTTGAAGAATCTTTGAAATAATTTTATGACTAAAAACGAAGAAGAACCCATTTATTAGAATCCACTTTGGTAAGGTTGTGTTGGAGGAAGTCAAGAGTGGAAGAAAAGCTAGATAGGGAATTCGAATCCATCATATAGGTAGGGTCTTAAATACCATTTCAAACAATATTACTATCTGTGTCTAACATTAATAGAATATTTGAGCCGGGTGCTTTAGTAAGCCATCGTATAGAAAAGGGAGGCTTCGTGAGCCATCGTATAAGAAAAGGGAGGCTTTGTGAGCCTTCGTATAAGAAAAGGGAGGCTTCGTGAGCCTTCGTATAAGAAAAGGGAGGCTTCGTGAGCCTTCTTATAAGAAAAGGGAGGCTTCGTGAGCCTTCGTATAAGAAAAGGGAGGCTTCGTGAGCCTTCGTATAAGAAAAGAGAGGCTTCGTGAGCCATCGTATAAGAAAAGGGAGGCTTTGTGAGCCTTCGTATAAGAAAAGGGAGGCCTCGTGAGCCTTAGTATAAGAAAAGGGAGGCTTCGTGAGCCTTCGTATAAGAAAAGGGAGGCTTCGTGAGCCTTCGTATAAGAAAAAGGAATTGTAGTTAGCCTTCGTATAACAAGAAATAGGCTCCGTGAGCCTTCGTATAACAAAAAGGAATCTTCGTGAGCCTTCGTATTAGAAAAGGGAAGCTTCGTTATAGCTTTCACAAAAAGCGGGGCTTTCGTGAGCATCGCAGGGAGGTGGGACACTTTTGTAAGCTTTCATATTGGAAAGGCTTTTGTGAGTAGAGCTCTTTGATTTCGAAATATAATCGTACAATCGCCGGTTGGTTGGTCTAGTTGGTAAGTCATCAGTTAGATTATAGGGAAGGCAGATACCTACTAATTCTTTTTCCAATTTAAGAATAGTTCAGGTTGAGCTTCGCTGTAAGTGAGCACAATAATTGAAAAACGCAAGAAAAGTAAAGTAAACCAACAAATAAAACGAATTAAAACTATACTGAGGAGACACACGCCACAGAATTAAAACAACAAGCTCAAGATCAAAATTCTGACCATATTTATTTGCCTGTAAAATGAAAAAATTGAAAACAGAAAAGCCCCTTGGCTTTGGAAGTTGTCACTAAAAATTGTTTTTGTATTAGTATATCTAAAACTTTAGAGTTTTTTGTATTATTACTAACGAATTTGTGATATGCAACATATTTTCTGCACTCGACAAAAAGGCATTTAAAGGTGTCGCAAATATTTTTTTAAAAACTTTTCAAATGAGAAGTGTTAGCATTCGATCCGACGGCGGACTGTAAAATTTCTTTTTTTAAGTTAGCAAGTGAGTTATTGGTCGCTAATAGCCAAAAATTAGAACTAAAGACATTCAGTACATTTTTATGCCTGTTATTTCAAAGTGGTTACTTATATAGAACAAAAAACTGAAAACTATTGATTGGAAATCAATCTTCTTTTATTTAAACGTCCAGTTAGCTTCTTGTATCCAGTCATATTTTCCTTCAACCCCAATAAAATGAATAACATTTCATTTTCGAGCTTTTTGTAAAAATATTTGATTGTAGTGGGGCACGCACATTGGTAGAAACAGTTTTGACTCAATGCGGAAGTTGATTTACACCTCCAATTGAATTTGCTTTCTTATTTTTGTAAAAGGTAATTATTTACCGCCAATGCCATCTGTCTATATATTACGATTAAGGCTATTTAATCTAATTGTCTATTCATTCCTTGAATTGCTCCTTTGAATATGTCAGACGATAAATCATAAACTGATAAAGGAAAACTACTGATATTAAAAACAGTCAGAGTACACTGGGCCTACACATGCATTTACTCGGCGTTATTTAGTTGAAATAAATAACTTTTTTGGTATAGTCTGAGATAATGTTTAACACTGTTTTTCCCTTAACAAATTCAAAAGGAAACACTTCCATATATATTGTAATCTAACTTAGGCGTTTAGGAAGCCTCTTTAGCCAGCCTTTGGCGGCAATTGCAACAACAAAATGTATTGAGGTGGGCTGGGACATCGCGTCATCTAAAAACAAAAAGTTTGTAAATTTTTCTTTCGAATTCTTTCTCACTTTCTTTTGATTTACGAATTGCCGAACACCTTAAAAGAATGAAGATTACCGCTAAATAGAATGGGTTTTAGTGTTAATTATTGCTTTAATTCACAGTTATATATTTATAAATATACCTTTAAGATTCTTGTCACAAAAGTAAAGAGATTAAAAGATGGAAAGACTATCTCACTACAACTTACAAGTTTACATTACTCAAAAATGGTTCTAATTTTGTACTTACCTTTTATGCTATATCATAAACCTTATATACATTCGTACAACTCGCGTAACTACCTTTCGATGCAAGGTTAGATTTGTCAGTTATACTTGTCTTAATTCTATTTATACAGAAGCACCTGATGATGTAATTTTTTATGAATATTCTGATTCATGTCTCATGAGCTCTTAAATGTTCAAAAACTGTTTCACTTCCTTGCAGCTGATAAAAAGAATACACTTCACATCTTTTGTTTCACCTTTCAATTAGTGATTCGTTAAAAGGAGTCTCATATCGATTAGGCGAAAGAAAAGGAAGTTGAGTTAGTGAGCGCGTCTTTACTCCTGCATAAAAATACTAAACGTTTTTCCGGTGTGTGTTGACAGGAATATCTATAGAAAAATGATTTTAAACTGAAAATTCGTCAAGTGTAAGAGATCAACTCTAAAAGTCAGAATCATCTCTTTTAAAGTATGTTAAAATATTAAAATTTACTTACTGTATTTTATATTTAACAGCATTCTCAATACATGGGTAAAGCGTATAACATTGTGAAGTTGTAAAAGCATTAAATTAATATAGAGGTTAACACAGGTTTTAAGGCGATAATTCAATTATTTCAGCAAGTGTTAAGTTGGCGGAAAATTTTATTCTTTGATAATCAGTTTTGACTCTGGGTTCATTTGAAATAAGCTTATCACAAAATTACAAAATAGTGTTAAAAGCATTAGATTGAACAATCAGAAATTAATTAAGACCACATTAAGTTTAAACATTGAGAGAAAAAATTATCAGCTTTGAGAACAAGTTATTTTTTGGACTGCAATTTCTTCTACTCGCTATTTGAAAATAAATGATACGGCTATAGCATTGCTAAAGTTTGTAATGATAATATCTTTAACGCAAAGTAAATAAAGTCTCAATTAATCTAACATCCAGATAGGTGACTAAAGTTGTATTTGGTGTAATTTCTCAGATCTTTGTGTAAAGGTTGATTCATATTCAAAAATGAATTATTCATGCAAGAAGTGTTTTTAATATGTAATAACATTAAATCTTAATCTACTCTTTTTCATGTCAATTTTAAGAAGACATTTGATAATCTGGACTGTCCGAACTCGCGTAAATGCTCGCACCAGAACGCCAACAAGAAACCTATAGGCGAATACATCGTGAACTGTGTACCGATAGCGATTAAATATGAAAACTTTGAATAATCATCTAAACTTACAAATAATGAATTATTACGTTAAGGTTTAAATGCTCAATTTCCTTTTTCAATAAATTATGTCTATGTAATTAACTTGATCAACATTTAATTTTTTAAAAATCTTTTGGTTCTATTATCCATATTTTGACAGAGTTTGTGAATGACAGTTCTACGAGATTCGGCTCTCACTACGAGTTATACCGTATTTTGTTCAAAAAAGATTGCAAAGTTGTCTTATTTACCACTTTTTTAGTTCTTAAAAACAAAAAGATCGCGGAAGTTCGTAATCAGGTGAAAAATGATAATTGCAGTAAACGTGTCGATTAATTAAGAGTTTCGCACAGCTGTTTCGCTTGAAATTTCGCTCTCTATGGACTTTTTATTTTGCCTTTTTGAACAGTTACTTGTGTTTTTTATGTACCATGTAAGATTTTTTTCGTTTTATAAAGGAGAAAATTTGAGTATTTGACGAAAAGAAAACAAATTTCTTTAACTTGTATCTGTTAATACACTCTTCCGTTGTCTTGAGCTAAAATTGATTTATGCTGCACGTTTTTTTATTTTTTACTTTTAAGTTTTTCGTGAGTTCTTGGTAGCCCGCTGCTCGTAAAAATACACTTAAAATTCTTATGCTATTTAAATGAGAAATTTAATTACGTTTATATAATATACAGCATATGGCACGCGAAGTTAGAAAGACCCCTTCGGAACTTAAACTTTTCTTTAATGACTTAATTTTATTTTTGTTCAGTTTTGTTTTGCTTAGCTGAAATGTTACCATTTTATTTCAAATTAAAACGATGCTTTAAAATAAATTCCGTTTTACAGTAAAAATCTTGTATCAACCGGCAAAAGGCGCCTGCCAAACATCTTTTGAATATCATAATCTTAAAAATTGCGACCTTTTTGGAGGAATACACACGAAGTCATTATTTTTCAAATTCAGTGGCAAAATATCGCCTAAATAAAATATAATTTGCTTTTTCTATACAAGCAAAAAATGAAAAAAAAATTGAAGCAAAAATATTTTTACTGAACTTAAACAATGTCATCACATGTCTTGCATGGCATAGAGAATGTACGAATGGCCAATTTGTTAACATGCAGTAATATAAAAATTATTATTCTTTCTTTTAAATAATTAAGTTTCTTTGGATCTTTCAATGTTAATTTATAAAAGGTGTGATTGGTGATTCTCAACCAAAAAGTCTTACACATATGATGTAGTCATTGATTGACAGCCCTAGAAAACCGCAAGTCAGCTAAATCGGCGATAAGGATGGTTTTCAAGTCGCTTGAAACTTTCTTGAATTGTTTCAACTTTCCGACTTTAATGAGGTGCAAAGTAAAGTTACTTGAGATTTTGCTTAGGCCTTCACACAGGCATTTTTGGTTAAGTAAAAGTTAGCAGCCGGCTCAAGTCTTACTTAACGGCCTAGTGTAAAGATAACCATTGTATAATGAAATATCACGTTGAATATTGAGTAAATTTTTACTTTACGCGTGGAAAGCCCAAGAGGACCTTATTACACAAACAATATCTTAACTATTTGAGATCACCCATTCAACTTTTTCGAAGTGGAGATCCATTCTATAACCTCAAAGAACACTTTTTATTGCTGACTTCTAACTAATATTCTCCAATCACTCCAGAATTCACGCAGCGTAAATACAAATATACACCGTTAAGTCAAAAAATGCAGACAAAAAAACCCTACCCGAATTTCATAGTAATTGTAAAATTTGACAAGTAAATGCACTTTTGGAAATTTTATTTTCAGCCTTTTGTCCATGTTTTCTGTATCGATAACGTGATGTCGGATATGAATATCGGAATATAAGTATTTATGTTGAAAAACATCCAGGTGTTAATTATATAAGATAATGTAGTTTGTGTATGATAAACTTTTGTAGCTTTGTTCTGTAAGTTGCAGGTGCAAACTTTGGATAAAGAGTTAGAAACATTCCCTGTTTCTCGTTTTTTAGTTTTTGAATGGGGAAGCGTAAACTCGTTATTTACTATCTCGATGCGGCCGTTGAACAAATTAAAGCAGGTATATATATTCCTTGGTGAAACGCTATCGCACAGGATGAAAATGTCTCGATACCTTTATCATACGGAGACTAACTGTCGCATTTGTTTTTTTTTATTGCAACCACGTTGCACGAACAGTTTTAGAAGAAAAAAAAAATCTACTATACAGACTATAATATAATGTTTTAGCTTATATTACTGAAATATCTACGAGAATGTAGATAAAATGTAACAGCCAATGTGAATTAGATGTTGCGAAAAATACTTTCCTAGGTTACTGAAGAACAAATAGGAGTCTTTGGGGTAAAAGCTTTAATAAACATCATCGTTTTTTTTAGTTTTTGAATGGGGAAGCGTAAACTCGTCATTTACTATCTTGATGCGGCCGTTGAACAATCAAAGGCGGCAATTTCACACTGGTCAGGCGTTACGGGAGTTTTTATCGGTTATCCGGAGTTTTCTTTGTGTAATCGCTGTAGATAAATTTTAAAACTGATAATGGTATTCTAAATATAGTAAAAGTTTCGTTGTCTCTTTACGAAGATAATAGGGATTGCATCTCAACTTTTTTTTAGCTGTTGTTGTATTAAAACAGAGTTTGTAAAAAAGCTTAATTAGAAACAGTCAAGGTTGAGATGATGTTTTCTTATAACAAAAGATGGATAAAGAGCTGAGCAATGAAATTAAGAATAAAACTTATGCATGCTTGAAAACAACCGACGTTTAGGTACCTCTATGATCCATTTTCAAGTTGCGAAATAGCTTAACTTGGTGAAAACTTCAGTTCTTAACAACAAAAGATGGTACAATAAGGGGCAGTGTTATAAAAAAGTTAAACAAAATCTCTTTTTAGTACGAATAGAATCAGATTGTATGTTTAGCTTCCGTTTGATATCTCTGATAAGCAGCATTTTATAAATTCGAGTTTTCTAGCGTATTTTTTCAATTGTTTAACATGACTTTGCCAAAGTTTGATGGCTCATGTCCTCAATCTGCTGAAACAAATGACCGAAATGGTGTAACCTTTTTATAATCTGTATCACATAGATTACATTTAAAACATAAACCACGTACGCGCACTGTGAATGAAAGGCAATGATCATAAGAATTTATAAGCCTCGAATTGTTTGCAAATTAAGTTTTAAAAATTTTCTCCTTTCTATCTTTTCAGTTCTATCTATCATTATTGATGAATGAATTCGTAAAAAATTAAGAGAATCGACACAAAATTTTATTTGCTTTTAAGAGAAAACGTCAGCCATGTTTAAAATGAGTGTCTGTACTCATACACGTTTTTTTTTATAAGAACCTTTTTTTATAAAAACACAAGGCTGAAAATTGCTAAAAATTTAAGAACATGCTGAGGCTGAGAAAAAGTGAAGAACATCTGGAGCCCATAAGTAGGAGCGAGCAACTCCCATAATAGACCTATGTCACGGAGTTTACACGAACTGGTTTATTTTTAGATCGCTTTTAGTAGGAAATTTCAATAGAAGTTTCAGTCCCAAGGAATCAGACAATTCATACAAATTAACAGTGATATCATTGATCAAGTTTGGACGCATGTGATTGGTTTGAGTTCGCAATAACTGACACTAGAACATTGAAGCTGCTCGCTCCTACTTAGTCCTGGTAAGAATCAATAATTTTGTCTTTGGCATTGTTTTTAATTTTTTGTTGGCTATTTCAGCCTCACTGAATTTGTTCTTTTTTCTGTGAAACGTTTGACCTGATAATAAAAAATATCATGAAAATACAAGACATTGAAAAATAATTCCGATCATCTGAACGTACTGAAGAACTTTTAATATTACAGTGAACTACTGCTGAGACAATAGTAGATATAAACTTGAAACAGTACTTCTGTGCTTAGATTAGGCATATAGGGAACATAGATTACAAAATTCAGTAAAGTTTCATCTAGAACTATTTTCACTTGTTTCAACATTAGCCTTAGCTTGTTCTTAAAAATTGTTCTTAATTTTCGGCTAATCTGAGTCTCATTGTTCTTATAAAGTTGTTCTTATAAAAAGCGTGTATTCGGTGCCTCAGCCTGAGCTTGTTCTTAAAAATTGTTCTTAATTTTCGGCCAATCTGAGCCTCATTGTTCTCATAAAGTGGTTCCTATAAAAGAATTGTGTGCCGCATCTACCTGTATAAGTTCCGGCTACTGTTTTTTATTCTGGTGAAAATAACATATTTACATTACAATTAACAAATATTAAAGCTTAATTCTTTTTTTTACAATTATTTTAGATAAATATTTTTGACCTTTTTAATTTTGTGAGAGTCTCACAACACAAGTATGTGGCCATGTTGTTCGGCATACGTTGATTTACTAGAGTTATATATATACGAAAGAACTTGGAAATACAGAAACTAATGTCTAGACAAAGCCATCAAGCACCTGCATTTTTTAAAAAAATACGTGCAATCTAAAGTTTTACAGTAAAGAACACGATCAAAACAAGCTAATGAGTTAAACTGTCAACACCTTTTTGAGTTTTAAATTTTCAAACAGAGTTATAAAACAATTTTTCTTAACTTTGTTACAACAATTTTTTATTTATGATTTTTTTTTCATCCTTAAATGCGTAGCCACAAGCTTAATATCGAAAACACTCGGTTTTTTCACTGATTTTGATCTACAACACGATATGTTATTTTAACCAATTTGCAAACTAGAGGTCTATGCAATATTCTTAAGGTTAATTAGGAATCTTCACATTTTCGTTTCCAAATGTTCGCGCCATGATCCGGTATTCAATGAATTGGGCAAAGCATTGAATGCCATAAAAACTGATCAAGAATGTCCCAAACTGATTCACAAGAAAACTAAACTTCAAAGATATCTAAAGGGCGGGAAAGTTGCTGGACGAGCGCCAAGACCACCCTTCAAGTTTACTGAGTGTGGTAAAAGATAACTTTCGCTAGAGTAAAAGCTCACTGATGATAAACATTTTTTGCTTTATAATATAGGCAGTAGATTGAATGTTCTGAATACTATTGGTATAGATCACCCAAAGTTTTTTTTTCTTTGTACGAAGGGCCGCATGTTCTCAGATATACTGAAATCACCTGATCGAATGTCGCATCAATTGCCCGTGCAGATTTTTTACGGTGAACAAACGTTGCTTATTCTAAAACTAAATGTTAACGCACACAGCGACGAAAACCTCTTAAGGTATCCAAAATTCCTCGTTTATTGTGAGTGAACGAGTGCCGTGGGTAAAATCCCGATAATTCAGGATAATTGAGTATGCTAAAATGTTTGTTATTCAATTTGAATTAGAATCCACTGCATAATGTCCTGGCGCAGTTGGTAAGATCTCTGCTTTCCAACCACCATGTCCCCGGCACTTTGCCGAGATTTGAATATTTGTGTGACCTTCTTTTCTGCCTAAGCCAACTCAGCTTTCCATCCTTCCGGGGTAGGTAAATGAGTACCAGCGTCTGC
>JAOTRI020093634.1:0-15217 GCA_028564885.2 Zoanthus sanctaehelenae | reverse complement strand
CTAAAAACAAATTTGATTGCGTTGCAAAATCAAGCTTTAAAGATTCCGCGCCGACCACGCCCAACGTAGATGGCCAAGAGATGCTAAGTCTGCGCCCAGTGGCGTCAATCGTTTACTTTTCCCGCCATTTTTTAGTGTTCTATTGCTTTTCCATACAAACCTGATAATTTTTTGACTTAACCAATTTGAAAAATGATTGAGTTTGTTTGGTAATACATTGAAACACTAAAATGAACAGTCGATTATTCCTAAAGTGACGTCACAGATTATGCTGGACCCAGACTTAGCAACTCCCGGCCATCTTCGTTGGGCGTGGCCAGCACAAGAATTTTACAGCTGGCTTTAGTGGAAATCGAAATTTTTTTTTTCGGAAATACTTTTTTATTTAATATAAAGATATCAACAACACAAAAGCCTGGTAGGCCGTATAGACACTTAAACTAACGTGAGACATAGCAACGTCTTGTAAAATTATTGTCCGTAAACTTAATGTAAAAGAGTAAAGGACGAAAAAAAAAATCATGAAAGAATGTACCTCTCTCTTTGTCTTCTTGTCCTTTCCTGCCGCAGTCTTCATACTGGACATTTTAATGTGCTCATGATAACTCTCAACCTGGAGGATACACACACAAATCGTAAAAAAGTATGCTCATTCATCACTAAAAACGCATTAATATTAATAATAACAATAGTAATATGGCCAATGATTATAATAAAATAACAATAACATAATAAAAACTTTATTCAAGCTCAAAACACAAAAACAGCTGTACTTTTCAGTCAAATAAATAAATGAATGAATGGATAGATAAGTTATAACAATAAAAGAAAGAATGGATAATAAAATTATTATTAGATGGATTGAAACCTTAAGGTTTCAATCCATCTAATAAAAGCTGTGCAATCAAATATTGTACAGCCTTTTTGCAAACACGTTCAGTATCTAAATTATGTTAATTATATAGATAAGTTGCTCGTATAAGTCTCGACAGAATACTTACCAGAAGAGCCGCTAGGACATAAAGTTTCTTGGCTCGGAGTGGATTCGATTTGGGGTCGGCCGCCTCCTTAGCAACCTGTTTTTGAAACCAAGCAAGCGAAACATCAAAACGCATCCCGAAATAGAAATCATACTAATTAAATACCACAGACCATAATATTTATCACTATACAATAAGGGAACGTACTCATTACGTTAGGACAAGCAAAACCTGCTAAAATAAATCAAGGACGGATGACGCAATATTTTCAACCAACCATATTACTTAAAATCTTTATAACTCTAAACCCCCTCTACACGAGCAATTTTTATGTGACAAGCTTTATTTATTTGCCAGTGTACGCCCCGTCTACACGAGGAATTTTTATTTGAAAACAGAAGACTGGAGACTGGGATCTACGAATGACATCAAAAAAAATTGCCAATTTTAAGTTATGTCTCGTCTACACGGACAATTTTCAGTATGTGACAATTTTTATTTGCGACATAAAAACACGCCAGTTTTACAGCAAATATATTTGTCATATAAAAATTGGTCAACTTTGTTCATCTACACGAGCAAATAAAACTTGTCACATAAAAATTGCTCGTTTAGACGGGGCTTAAACCCGTTATGCTTTTATAAACGTTTTTATCAAACATGTCTGTTTATCTCAGTCACGTAGGGGTAAGATTTCTATTTTCAGTGTAGCTGCACTCTGCTATTGTCGTATTTTGTTACTTTTATCATAGTTCATTTGATATAATAGATAGAAAAAACATGAGCATAACGCAACTTATGATTTTTTTCTGATTGAAGTTTCGTTAGCTTTGCGTAACGACGTAAAGTTAACGCGACGTAAAGCTAACGCAACGTAAAACATAGTCTACGTGACCCTCATCATCATTACTATAACGTATGTGCATAATGGTGGGATTTCGCATAGAGGCTTCAAATTAAATGCAACTAAAGATACAGCGACTGTAATTACTCATGTTGTAAAATGTTACATAATTACTTTACAACATTTTGCTTAGCTGCCTACATTTTCAACATCTGGGACATCAATCAGCGGCAAGCGACAAAATAACAGTTTAAGTGATAGATCTAGTGTGCGTTGGCTATACTTACATTAAAGAGAAGCTTGGCTGCTTCAATGAAGTTATTGGCTTTCCGATATCTTTGAAGAGTCAAAGGCGATATGCTGTCACAGGCACTATGATGCGTGTAACGCTTTAATAGGAAATGTGTACAAATGTGGGCACAACCTGCAATTTCTAGGTCTACTAATTACACAGTTGAGAGTTTTCGAAAATGAATAAATAAATAGTGCATGGTGAATGTCCAAAAGCAGCCAGTTTTTCAGCAAATATATTTGTCATATAAAAATTGGTCAATTTTGTTCATCTACACGAGCAAATAAAAATTTTCTCATAAAAATTGCTCGTGTAGACGAGGCTTAAAGCTAAATCTACCAAAGTTTGTTCTAAGTAATTATCAAAAGCTTTAGGAAGCAATTTATAGTGTGAACGTGAATAAAACATTATTTAAATATATGTCACTTAATTTTAATAATTTTAGTTGTGTATATAATGGATTACTGTGGTGATCATGCTTTGAAAAGGTGATGATATGCACAGCTTTATTTTGAAGGACTGCTATGGGTTGAAAAGTTGACTTGTAGGTGTTTCCCCAGACAGAAATGCCATATGTTATAAAAGGGTGTATAATAGAATAATAAAGCTGAATCAGAACCTCGGTGGGAACATAATGTCTGATTTTAGAGAGTATACCAATACCTTTTGAGACTTTTTTGCCAAGTTCATGGATATGTATTTTCCAGCTTAGGTGGGAGTCAAGGATTACACCAAGATATTTGATACAAGAATCATGTCGTATCACTTTGTTACAAATTTTTAATTCAATATTGGAAGTGAGGCGTTTCTGATGTGAATGAAATATAACAAAACTAGTTTTCTCAATGCTTAAGGACAATTTATTAGCACATAACCAATTGTTAACTTTGATCAATTCATGATTTACTTTGCATTCAAGATCAGAAAGTTTTTTATTTTTTAAAAACAAATTCGGGTCATCAGCAAATAGGTAGATTTCAAAAAGACTTGAACATAAATGAAAGTCATTCATGTATATAAGAAATAATAGGGGGCCAAAAATGTGATAGGCAAAAGGTTTGAGTCAGCACCACAGACAGAGACATATTGTCTTCTGTCTGTTAAGTAAGATAAAAACCATTTGAGGGTGGTACCCCTTATTCCATAATACTCTAATTTTTCCAGTAAAATGACATGATCTACGGTGTCAAAGGCTTTGCATAAATCCAAAAATATTCCATAACAATGGAAGCCATTATCAATGGTTTCCTTTATTTTATCAGTTAGTAATATTAATGCATGACAAGTTGTGTGTTTTGGGCGGAAACCAAACTGTTTGTCATAGAAGACAGAAAACTTGTCAAAATAGGATGTAAGTCTATTGTACATGAGCTTGTCAAGAATTTTATCAAAGACTGATAGTAATGAAATTGGGCGGTAATTAGGAACCTCTAGGACAGAATTTTTTTTGTGGACAGGAACAACCTTAGCTAATTTAAATTGGCTTGGGACTATTCCCAAGGAAAACGATTCATTAATAATAATTTTCAGTGGGATCGTGATAACATCCTTTAAAATTTTCAAAATCCTTACAGAAATGCTGTAAGGGCCAACTGACTTGGTTGGATCAATTGTATTTATTATTTCCCTAATCTCGGCTGTTGATACTGGAGAGAGAAAGAAACTATTACTGGCAGGATGAGATAAAAAATCTTTATAATTTGCTTCACATTTGGGTATTTCTTTTGCATGGGATAAGCCTATGTTAAGTTATTAAATTCATTAGCGATATCTTTGGCATATCATTACTCCTGACGATCTTTGAGGGTACGGTTGATGCTTTACGTTTTAATGATATCAGTTGTCTAATAACTTTCCAGGTAGCCTTAGAGTTAGCAAGGCTGTTTCTGAAATACTCAGTATAGTATTTTTCTTTGCTGAACTTCAGTAGTAGACTTAGTTTATTTCTATAATTCTTATATTTGCCATAGATATGATCATTTCTGTTCTTGAGGTATTGTTTGTAAAGTTTGTTTTTTTTTTGCGTATGGAGGTTCTTAAACCTGGAGTGATCCAGGGTTTCATTTTAAATTTGATTTCTTTCCTTGATACCTTTTTTAGAGGAATGAATTGATTTATTATATCATTCGTTGTAGTGAAGAAAGAATTGAACATATCATCTATACTTTTATTCTCAAGCATATGTTTCCAATTTACTGACTCAAAGGATAACTGAAATGATTCCTTATCAAAATTGGAGTAATCTCTTTTAAATAAATTAGACCTTTCTTTACACATGGGCAAATCATTAGCAATTAAAAAATTTGGCAGATGGTCTGATAAGTCAGATATCAAATTTCCACTTATTGTTTCAAAATCAAAGGAATTTAGAAAAATATTATCAATCAAAGTATTGGTATGATTTGTAATTCTGGTGGGTTTGGTAATATGGGGATCAAAAAAGTATGAATTGAGAGTGTTCACAAACAATTCAGTAAGATTATGATTTTCATAATTTAACAAATTAATGTTAAAGTCACCTAAAATAAAGCAAATCTTATTTTCACAGTTAATCTTTTCAATATTTGGAAATAATTGGTTGAAGAAGGATTCTATGTTTGAATTTGGATGTCTATAAATAATTCCACATAATATATTTTTATCTAGATGGTTTTCAACCTCTATCCAAAGTGTCTCGCATTCATCGGTACAGGTAGATAAGTCAAAACTAGTATGAACATTCCCACACCGCCTGCTTTTTGTGAGGTCGGCTGTGATAGAAATGTGGAACCTGCTAAGTCAAAATTCAAATGGTTATCGGGTTTAATCCAAGTCTCGCTAATGCCATTTAAATGGAATGGATAGTTCACATCACAGCAATTGATTTAAAGTGAAGTACTGAAAAGCATTTATCTAGAAGTGATTATTTGATGATTGTTGAATTATGAAATTCATTTAAGGTGTAATATTTAAAGTTAATCCTAGAAGGTATATTACTCTCTGGATCAATATGGCTTATGTTTGGCATATTATTAATTCTAGACAAAAAAGCAAAAACAGGCATATCTTGGTATAGATCAGAATAACTAACCTCTAAATTTGTACACATTTGATTGTCTTGGGCCTTACCCATAGTATTGTTCTAATGTTCACTATTAAGTGTCATGTTGGATGGCTGTAGGGTATTTTTCCATGTACTGGACGAGAAGCCTGTGCATAGCTTAGAGGTTGTCGAGTGTTTACCATGTTGAGATCACTATAACTGAGGTGATTTTCACAGGCTGCGCAGAATCATCCCTCCTCAAGTAGATTGTTCCATAGTGAGTCCATATGTATCTGAATTTGTGTTTTCTCTTGAAGTCCGAGCGTTTCTTAAACAATTTTCTTTTTTTCGCCGTTAGACTTTCTTGAACGAAGATCTTATTTTCCCGAAGTTGACCTAATCCGATATCTTTGGTAGTAAAATCTTTTAGATTTTTTCTAAAAGCAATAAACTTGTCTCTGGTTGATCGACGAACAAATTTCACACTTATAGATGGGGATCTTTCCTATTTCTTTGGATTTAAGTCGGTGACTTACTGAGATATCATTGTCGTTGATATCTAAGCCAGCCAAGGAACCAGTGTTTTTAAACAGATCTGTTGTGTCTTCGTGATGACTAATTGGAACTCCGTGGACCTCGACACATTCGCGCCGAACATACTGCTCCTGATCGTCACAGTAAGCTTTGAGCTGAGTTAGCTCATTGTTTAGCAATTACACTTCCTTCCTTAGATTTTTTACTTCTTTCTCATAATTCTTATTAAAGTCTTCAAGTAGCTTCATGCGACTTTTAATGTCATCATGTTGTTTCTCGATGGAGTTGATTGACTTCAAAATCGGTGCCAGTAGCTTGTCGATTTTGGCATCGAGAACTTCATTCACAATTTTTCGGATGGCTTTCTCATCTAGACCCATTTAGACTAATCTTGGTAATTTACTTTCGGAAAAAAAACACTTATTTCTCTTGAAAGATGTGATAATAGCGGAGCTATCAAATTCTCCGCCATCTTAACCAATGACCGCTGAGCATGTAAACCATATTCTTACCATCGACGTTTGCCAATCGCAGAATGCTGATTTTCTTTTTTACGCTTGTGAAAGTGGCGCTCAGTGTAACCAACATAGTCCGCATCGCACGAACCAAATAATATACAAGTTGTTATTTTATTAACGGCTGTTTTTGTTCTTGGATCTTGAAAAAATTTTCCAGTTTTTGACTAGAGAAGACTGGTTGCGAATCCGCATTTAATTTTTCAGTTGAAATGGTAATGTTGTTGTTTAACAGAACCACCAGATTGTTGGTCGATAAATAGCAACACTATTGTGATGGAGCTATCTTAAATATCACAAGTGATGGTAGAAGCATTGCTAAGCTAAGAGATTTTTGGAAAGTTTTTATAAGCTCAAACGGTTATTGTAACTTTTGAAAGATAGTTAGAATTTCATTGCACTCTTTCTTGAACAGATCATTAGTCAAGGGGATGTTATGGGCTCTAAAGATCATTGCTATTAACAACGATTTTTTGGATAGGTTGTTTTGTTGACTTTGTTAATGTCGAAGAACTCCTCTTTTAGTGGGTTTCCTATTTACGCTGGTCATTATTCAATATCCTCGTTTCTTCACAAAATACCAAAAAATTTAATTTTTCTATTCAAGGATAACTCCATATATATAGTAAACTGAATGGACGGGTGGCATGTGTTTAGTACATCTGAAACATGACAGCCAGTATGTCGACAACGTATCACTTATAGTATGATGGTAATAAATTCCGGCTCCCCAATGTATCTTCAATAAGACATAGCAAAGCATTGGGTAGCAAAGGACTCAAGGGAAACTAATGGCAAGATCGTCCGGCTGTTGGTATAGTTCGTCGTTAAATTGAAAAAGTTGATCCTTTATTGTTAGTTTGGGAAGAACAGCGAGGTGTTGTCGGGAGATGTTGAGATCGTAGGTAATGCAAAATCAGTTCTTAGAAAAGGCTTTGCCAACGAGTAATTCTATAGTATAGTACAACGGTACACTACTGAAGAGGAAAGTGGGTAAGAAACTAAGCATGTCACTTTCACTAGTAACAAGTTCTTGTACCTTTTTGGCAAAGGAAAAGGTTGCGTTTATAGTGTTATTATATTATTTAGTAGTACTGTTGATAGATAATGGCTTTAACTTTTAATGAAGCCTTATTGCTAGAGCATAATTGTACGTAGCAGTTACAGTGAGGACAGTTCGCATCAAGAGAGTCTTTTCATGTATTTCCGAAGTCCGTAAACATGTGCAGGGTGGGCTCCCTTAGTACAAACAACATCGGCAATTTTTTTCGGAAGAATCTTGCGAACAATACACTAAAGAACCTTTTCGTTTTCAAGTAGAGGATAGTAATTCTGAACTGGACGTCCTCGTTTTAGGATTTTTTTTTTACTTGGCGTTACTACAACAAACATTTGATAAAATATTCAGTTTTGTCCATCACGACAACTCCTGATCCTTTATCCGGCTTAGTGATTACAATGTTTTTGCTACGCTTCAGTTGCTTCACCGCTGTCTGGAGTTAATTTGGTGCTTTGCGAAAAACTGTAATTGAATGCGATCGATTTTAGAGTTGAGAAAGCCAGTTTCTTTTCTTCCTCATTAGTAGTTGTTTCTAGACGCCAATTAGCTTGAGCTTTCTCAAAGGCCACTTTGATCTCGACCGGGCTACACTCTAGATTTAAGATGAGGAGCTTCGTTATTTTTTTATGTGAACATCCATAACATCGTGATGCTGTTTTTTTGCAAGTTACACATAAATCGAAGAAACCAGAAAATAAGCACATGCGAGCGTCTCTGATAATTTCATCGTAGATCTTTTTTTCAATTCTTCCTTTAATGTTGCATTGACTTTATGTTCAAGCTGTCCTTTCATAGCATTTTATTTTCTAATATTTCGATGATTTGGATCATTTTCATAAATGTGGTTTGTACGATGCGAACTATGTTGTTTACACTGCGCCCCACTTTCACCAGCGTAAAAATAACCTAAGAATTCTGCGATTGTCAAACATCGATGGAAAGAACATGGCTTACAAAACAAATTCCCAGATAAATGCTTGAAAATTCTGAAAAAAATACAAAACAAAGTCTGTCTTATATATACATATATGTATATATATATAAAAAGGTAATAGTCGTATCGACCGGTCCGTTGAGAGTGCTCAATACAAAAAGTAGAGCTATGTATAGAGAATATTTAGAAAAAAACAAACGGACTACATTATCATCTCGACAACGCTGTTTCGTGAGCTCGTGACTCACTCATCAGGAGATTTTAATGTTTCTAACAAACGCAACAAGTAACTATAAAGGTAAACAATTAGCATATTAAATTAGGGCGCGCTCGGTGTGCGATTACAAACGTTACGCAAGAGTGCTTTTAATCTGTGACGGCAGGAAGAAACTAGCTCATTGCGCTTATTAAGCGTGCATAATTCTGGATTGCGGATTATAAAATATTTTTCTAATAAGCATAAATTACAGCGTTTATTTGCCGGACTATATGGTTTTGCTTTAGCTAGAATTTTCCACGAGATTGTGTGTTCAATGTTTTTGTCCTTTAATGACCAGATATGTTTGCTTAGTTCGGTTGAATTTTTATTGCATGCGTTGCGGAATGATGAAGTGTGATTTCTAAATCGTGTTTTGAAGCTGTTTTCCGTTAGTCCTACGTATGTTTCAGAGGTGTTGTTGTCTTTACGGATTACTGTGGCTTGGTATATAAGTGATGATTGTAGGCAGTTTCCAGTGAGCGGGCATGTTTCTTTCCGTCGACAGTTGCACGTTTTATCAGTTTTAGTGTCCAATGTGTTGTTGTTGTGGGTTTTTAGGATCTTTTTGTTGTGGTTGTCGATAATTTGTTTTGTGTTGCTCATGCAGCTGTAGCTAATCTTTACAGTATTTCTGTTAAATATCTTTCTTAGTTTGTGGTTTTTGGGGAAGCAGCGGTTTAGCAAGTTTAAAAATTTGTCACCAATGTTAGTCGTTACATTTTTGCTGAAGGG
The DNA here is from genome assembly GCA_028564885.2 of Zoanthus sanctaehelenae. Taxonomy (NCBI): domain Eukaryota; kingdom Metazoa; phylum Cnidaria; class Anthozoa; order Zoantharia; family Zoanthidae; genus Zoanthus; species Zoanthus sanctaehelenae. The sequence goes on along the minus strand of JAOTRI020093634.1, from coordinate 6,045 downwards.
CGGGTTAAACCACAGAATGTTTTGTCTTTTCCTGTTTTTACGTTTTTTGTTGGGCATCGGGTTGTATTCAAGCTTGTGATTGTAGCCGCTTTCGTCTAATGCTTTTTGATAAGGAGGTGCAGCTAGGTCGAAGGAAGATTTGTGTGACGAAAGCGTAGAAAGACGTTTATTTATTCCTGCGGGAATATTCTTTGTGATGGCTGGTGGGTGATTGCTATCGCGGTGGACATACTGTAGTGTAGTGTTTGGTTTCATGTATGGCTGGAATGTGTTCTTGGTTAGGTTAAGAGTTATGTCGAGAAAGTTCACTGTTTGTTTGTTTCCCTCTATAGTTATTTTTAGGCCGTTGTTTTTAAACACACGACAAATTGCTTTCTTGATGTTTTCAGTTTGTCGGGGACAGGTGTCTGTTACTGCCAGACCGTCATCTCTGTAAAGGCCTATGTTGTCGCCAAATGTGTCTTGTAATTGGGATAGAAGGAAGCTACCTACTAATTCGCAAGTCTCTGCGCCGTCGTAGCTTCCCATCGTAACGTCGAATAAGGAGTCGCCTTTCTTTTGCCAATGTTGTTTGTTGTTGCTCAGGAGAGATTTTTTTGCGTGTAGGATGATGTTTCGTTCGTCTGCGGTAATATTGTCATATCTTGTTGCGAAGTCAAGCGCCTTGTTTAGCAGATCAAGGTTTATTGAAGGATAGAATTCAACAATGTCGAAGCATATAAAGTGATTGTTATTTTTGTTTTGTATTTTTTTGAACCACTGGGAATTGACGACAGAATTGACACTACAGCTATTAAGAATGCTTTCATCACACTAAAAGATCACAAACCCAACTTCGCTAACAAACCCGCGTGCAGACTAATCAACCCTTCTAAATCAGAGATCGGCAGAATCAGCAAAGTACTCCTCGACAGAATTAACAGTAAAATCACGGCAGCAACAAAAATTAATCAGTGGAAAAACACAAGATCAGTAATCAGAGATGATAATGTAGTCCGTTTGTTTTTTTCTAAATATTCTCTATACATAGCTCTACTTTTTGTATTGAGCACTCTCAACGGACCGGTCGATACGACTATTACCTTTTATACATATATATATATATGTATAGGATAGTTTTGGCAATTTAACATTAATTTGGAAAAATATTCAAGAAATTAATGTTCAAATATCGCAATTACTTTATAAACACACAAAGCCAATGTTCAGTCAGTTATTATTAATATCCGTAAAGTTAAGAAAGTACACAACAGTTTATATTAGGGGGCACACATTTTTACAAGTAGCGATGCTAACATAAAGTATCAATGTCTCCAGAGGTACTCGATGGTGAATTTTTTTGTTTTTAGTTCTTTTGATTGCTGAATAATGCATTTCCCAGTCTGTTAAAGCATTGGATCTTATGCAAGTTTTATCACCAATATAAAAGCAGCTGTATTATGGCGCGCTGTTTGTTTCAAAATTATTTTGTTTTCCCAACATAACAAAACCTTCACAAAACTAATGTTTAACATTGGATTCCACAATTATAAACTCTCCTTCCACGTTTTAACTCGTGATTAAACATATAGCCTATAAAAGTTTTTACCCAAATATAAGATTTTTCCCTTTCATAAATAAAAATGTCACTCTGATAACATTTTTCCGACTCATAAACATTCATTCCTGATAACATTTTCTCCCTCATAAACAAAAATCTCACGCAAATAACAATTTTCCCCTTCATAAACCAAAATTTCACCCTGATAACATTTTCCCGACTCATAATTCAAAATTTTTGAAACCTTCTGCAATAAGCTTGTCAGTTGCAGCTGAACTTCATCTGTCCCCTCAATAATTTTTATCGGATTGGAATTTATTGACTCTGAAAAGCAAAATAACTTATTTGTCACTCTATTCTTGCTTCGTCACCCTAATAAATCTATATCATTTATAAAAGCCTCTAATGAAACTAATTTACCAACCCTAATAAATCAAAAATTTTGACTAGATCATTTTATCGCTTGTTTAACGTTTATTGTGATAGACCAACAATTGAAATCATGTTGATCAAATTGAACCCCTAATAATTCTTTTAAGCCGGACATGATCTTTGCAACATTTGCTTCCCTTTCATTTTGTATTTGTTATTCCAGACCGCTTTTGTATACTTGTTTTAAAATCAACTTTGTTTCACTTTAATATAAAATAGCTTTATTCTTACCCTAATGATGATAATAAATAAGGCAAAAGTTTCATCCTAGTCAAACTTTTGTTCTTGATCTTAAAAGCCTAATGCAATGGAACCCCGGCGCAGGTATCTTTGATCGATATAATAATGTTCCCAATATAACGAATTCTATGCTCCTGCAAGATTAACAATAACTTCTATGAACTCCGATGTAACGATCTCTCATATAATGGTAACCCCCAAATATATATTTTGCGCACGGAACGTAAAATTGTTTTCGATATAACATCATAGATTTGTACTGGTCGATAATAATTTCATCTTGCTAACATATTATACTTTGTCTCTGATAAATAATAATCAAAATTTTCACCCAGATAACGCTTTCCCCCTCATAAACAAAAAATTGACCTTGATAATATTTTACACCCACTAAAATACGCAACTAATATTCTTTCTTTACTTTAATGCAACAATACGTTACCTTTGAAACCTAAAACTATGGAACACCGACTTCATACAAAATAAACTTACAACAATGTTGAAATGTAGAAATCTGCGTTCCGAATACATCAATCCAAACGAATAAAAGCCTTTTTCCATTAAAAAATCAAAAATATCTTAGTTCCTAGTTGAATTTTTTGTTTCCTACAAACACCATTATTATCTACTGAACATTTGCTTCGCTTTGTCATTCGAGACCGCAATATTAAACTTGTTTTCACGTTCAAGTTCTCATCCGTGACGGAAAATCTTTCCCCTTGATAACTCAAAAGTTGTACACATAGATAACTTTTTTCCTGTTGATAAAAAAAAGTTTTCAGCCAGTGATGAAAATTTCTCACTCTGATTGCAAGCTTTTCCTCCTGACGAACAAAAAGTTTCCCCTGATAATAATAACACCTTCTGTTAAACACAAATTTTACCCAGATTACTTTTGCATTGATTTGTCATTTGAGACCGTATTTGTACTAAAAAATGAATCTTTGTTTCTTCTTCGAATTCAAGTTGATTTTTATTATTACAAAACATTGTTCCCCCTGATAATTCAAAGGCAATTTTCACCCCATTTTCGGGTCCAATGTGTTTATTAAGTTTAAAGAAAACCTATTGTAAAGTTTTAAACGAATTTGACAAAGCATTGCGGAGATATCATTAAAATCACTATTTTTTGGTCTCCATGATCGTGGATTGGTTTTCAAATTGTCGGAAATATAGATTGTGACGTAATTATTGATGCGGGAGATTTAAAATTTTATAAGTTTTAGCTTCACAGTGTACTTGATATGGAACAATGGAGTAGTCACCGTCCATTGCCATTTTGTATTCGACAAACTCATGAATGCAGAAATGTTTTACGATAACAACAACGTCACAAAGCTCCATCTCCTTCTAGAAAAACCGCGCAACCATTTCAGAAACATTTTTGTGAAGCAATCGGCTTTCTTTGCACTATTATCCATTGTAGTCATTTTTACTGCTCAAAAATAATTTTTTTTAGCATACATTTTTTTAAATGTTTTGTTTAACATTTTGTTGTTTTATATTGGCTAAAAGTTTTTTTTTTAGATTTTGGCTTTATTTGACTTTTAAGGGAGTTTCGAGAAAATTCTAACATATGGCGTTTCTTGTGGTAAAAATGAATATGAACACTTCCCTTAGACGTAAGTTAGTAATAATTGGTATGTACGTTACTGTTCGCTTCAATGACAATGCATTTTACCTTTTGGCTAATTAGTTCATATAAAAGTTTTCAAGCACATTGTTCGCATCCAGCTCTTGGTCTACTTCAAGATTGAGTTGTTTAACCGAATTTTGAGAAAGCCATGGCAACACGATTGTCATTTATGGACCTTAGTTGGTATATCTATGGAGATCATTCAAGCAATTTATCAAAATACGTGCTGCAAGCGATTTAAAACCTTCCAAGCAGAAAAACAAAACAATATATACCAAATATTTAAATCTAAAAATATACTATAAAAACGTAACGTAGATAAAAGTCTTGAACGTTTTTAAACTGCGTTATTGTCCGTTTTGTCTCTTTTATTTATCAAGTAGCGCAATTAAAACATATGGAAAGACAACTGTATTTTTTGCCTGAAAAAGGCGATCTTAGAGTAGCGTGGGACGATCAAGAGAAATGTCTGATTATTACTTTTAACCTCGTAAAGGAACCGACAGAGATCACATCCACTCCATCACCGCATCTATAACAGGCTGCACATGCTGCAGAAGTGTGGACACCACACTTATTGTACAATATTTCCCATCGGGATTACAGACACCTAGAAATAAAGCGAATTCTCTCAATTGAATGATTACAGTGAAACTAGGAGTAAGACCATGGACAGCAAAACTGATGACAAAAGATTAACTGCTCAATCAGTGATGATTTGAAATATAAAGTGAACGTGGACAGTATGCATGACATCAATTGTTCCCAATAACTTACAAAATCTTAAGTGTTTACAAACCTGTTCCTTGTAAATCACTGTTTTGTAATATCACTTGATGCTCGCTGAAAGGCTGAAAAAAAATTTTTAACTTAATATTTTTTACAGCAATAGATGCTGCTTTATAGAAGTATTAAAATACCGCTATATGATTAACCCCTATTTCTTACATGGACTTGCAAGTATATTTACTGCTTTCTGATTGATTGACTCACGATGTGTCAAAATGCGTGTTTGGCCTACGGGCCATATACGCGCGTAATTTTATAGACTTCACGCTAGGTTAATAATATTTCACTACTGATTTATCTTATGATAAAACGATTACGTACCTTGCTGCTTGAGTAAATAGCCTTCCCAATTCCTAATTTGCCATTCTTATCGTTTTCTCTTTCCTCTTCAATTTCAGAATCGTCCGAAGTTTCAGAACCTGCGTTAGCTGCGCTTGCCATAGCGGGCAACGTAACAGTTCGGAACTGTGAAGAAATGAAAAATATCTTACAAAACATCTTGCAAATACAAATTGTTAACTAAAAGTATTCGTGAACTAGAAAAACTCTAAGTACCACTAATTACAGGATCATTCTTTTTCTTCATATGTTTCTTGTGTATATATGGTCTCGCTGATTATAAATTATGGCTCGTATTTCATTAAAAAAATTCATTAATAATTACCACACAAGCATTTATAATCTTTTCATCTTATTTAATAATTTTCTCTCTAGATTTATTTTTTTTTAGTTTCAATAGCAGCCTTAGTTTAAAAAAAAAACAATATAGTTGTGTTGGTTTCCAATACGTGAAGTAACTCAGGAATTCGAAATCTGGGTGGGCTTCTGCTACGCAGCCTAAAACTTGGCCGAAGAAGTATTACTCGATATCAGTTTCGGCCTCATGCAAGTGCTTGCGGCTTAGTCCCAATTTACAACATTAATAATTGCTTAAAATTTATCTCATTTAACCACATCCACCAAGCGATCTCCTGGAGGCTCTTTATTTTTAGTAACGGACGATGCTGTTGGAAACCTTAGTAAACCACCATCAGCCACTTGCTAATTAGTTGCAAAACAAAAAAAAAACTATATCAAAGGTTAATCTCATTAGTTTTATTACAACAGCACAGATCACTATTTTAGTATTAAAATGATGAATGAGCTGTCTTTTTTCGTGTTGTAACATTCCTTGCGACTATTTGAAAACTGAAAGGGTCTTGGACTAAAGTAATATAGATAAACTAGCAGTTTCTATCGAAAGTGAAGTGCTGCGATATCCGAACAGCAAAATGTTTTTGTATGGATAAAAAGTATCAAAGAGTCGTTCTTCATAGCCAATCCTACCATATGGATCATTTGTTTATTAATTTCAAGTAAAAGTTGAGTTCAAAATCAATACAAAAATAAATCAAGAACGGACACACAC
>JAOTRI020093623.1:0-15218 GCA_028564885.2 Zoanthus sanctaehelenae | reverse complement strand
GACAAGTTGTGTGTGGGATGTAAAACGCGCAACATCGCTTTTCAACTAATTTCGCAGCAATGTTGCGAGACAAGTTGAACGTTTTTGTTGCTCGTATTACCGTAGATTTACATCTTATAGTGTAAATAAATTATTCAAGTCAAAACATGTTTTAATAGTTTCAATATATATTCCAGTACCTAGCGCAATGCTACGGTGGCCCACAACTATCAAGGTAAAAGAAAAAGTCTCACGGCAAAAGACAAATTCTCACGGCAAAAGATAAAGTCTCACGGCAAAAGATAAAGTCTCACGGCAAAAGAAAAAGGCTCGCGGCAAAAGAAAAAGGCTAGTGGTAAAAGAAAGAAGCTTCACGTCAAAAATGTTTCCTGCTCGTTAATTAAATGATAATGAACGTAAGTTCTCTCTAATACGAAATAAGTTTCTCATTACTCAATACTTGTAACTTACCTCGTCCATTTTAAAAAATCCAGAAATTATAAAGATAAAATAGTGTAAATACAGTATTTTAAGTATCTTTTCTGTCCTTGACAACCAAATATCTGTGAGCCCGCACTCAAGGTAATTTTAAAACAGCGGTATTTGGCAACCCACAAGAGCTTGCGCACCCCTTTACTGGTTCTCTTTTGGATGATCAACCATCAAAATGGTGAGTTGGAAGTTTCAAATGTATTTTCATCCATTTCCATCGCAGTTGCATTTTTATTTTGTACTTCAGTAATCAAAGGATTAAAATAAACAATAATCTCTAGTAGAGATGTTATAATATCTTTCTATAGAATACTTTTAAATTAGGTATTTATTGCCGTTTTCACAGGAACTGTCTCTCGTGAAGACTTACTGTATAAAATAAGGTTCAACGAAACAAACTCCAAAATGAATTACAAATTCATGTTTATTTTAAGAACATTTCTCTTTATGAAAGAAGCTTTTCTGGAGAGCAGTGTTTGTTTGTAAGAATATTGTTTTATAAAGAGTTGAAAGATGTTGAAAACAACTTTTATACTTGAAATTACATTCTCTAAATCCCACAACTACACGTTCTTGGAAAAAATGATGAGGTTGTTTTGGAAAGAACCCTGAAGTTGTAAAGATAAAATAGTTTTTGTTTTGCATTTTTTTTCAGCAGCATTATAGTTATGTCTGTTCAGATATCTATTTTAAGTCTGCAGAATACCTCTCTACTATGTTATTGACAGTATATGACCAGGTGTAATTATTACTGAGTTGACTGGTTTTATTGCTGGTTCATTGTAGGTGAAAGTAAAAGCACATGAGTTGCGAGGAAAGAAGAAAGAAGAGCTTCTAAAGCAACTCGATGAGCTAAAGACTGAACTGTCTCAGTTACAAGTTGCTAAAGTAACTGGTGGAGCTGCCTCCAAGCTTTCTAAGATGTGAGTTTTTAGACCAATCATTAGTGTACAGGGAAAGGTTGAGTACCTTGGAAGATAACAGATTTTACTCAAAATGCCAAAAATTCATAGATTTTTCTTCTTCATTTTCAAATTCTGAAGTTTGTTTGGACTGCAGATTTTTTGACACTCATGGCAAAACTCAAAAACTTTGCAGTTTATTTGGGCCGTAGACATTCTTTGCATGAATCAACATTTTGTATAAAGATAAGCCAAATCAAAATTTAACTTTAAAATGAACAAAATGTAAGCAAAATTAGAATCTTTTGTAAAAATTTGCCATGAAAATAAATTGTGTTATTATGTATTTTGTGATTTGCATGTTAAGTGAGATCACAGTCTGCTAGGTGGTCATTTGTCCTGATCAGATCCCAGTCCCTTGAAGAAATGGATTCTAATCAGTTAAGTACCATGGAAGGGAACCAAGAAGGGCCAACAACAATTGTCTGTGATGGCACTAAATAAATAATTAAATCTAATAAGTTGTGTTGCTTTTCAGTGGCCTAAATAATTCAGAAAAAATTGGTATATATATATGCCCTGAGGGGGAATCAAACCCACGTATTCCTGTACATTCTAGTCAGGAGTGCTAACCCTACACCATCAGGGACCACTACGCTGGCAACGTAGCAGTTTAATTAGTTAAGTTGGATAGCTTGAGGATTCCCGGGCCAAACTTTTCTGAAATGCAAGTGCGGCCTAAAACTACTGGGGTGTGTTTCGCCTTAGACATAAGGCTCAGATCTACGGAATAATACCAAATATGAGGCTTATGTGAAACAACAAATAGCTTGGCGCAAGCCTATATACAAACATATCGTCATCTTAAAAAAAAACATGAATGAAATATTTATGTTGACACAAATTTCTTTTTCTCAGAAAAAAAATAAAGTTGTGGGATCAATTCCCATTTGGGGCTTGGATTTCCTTTAGGAAAAAAGCTTGTTTTAACACTAATATGTATTTTTTATTTTATTTCATTTTCATACTTTGTTGAAAAACCTGAAAAATATATTAGGATGTCATGTTTTGTCGTTTTTGCAGCAAACTTGTTAGGAAGTCAATAGCTCGAGTGCTTACAGTTATCAGCCAGAGTCAGAGGGACAACTTGAGGAAGTTCTACAGGAAAAAGAAGTACAAGCCTTTAGACCTGAGGCCAAAAAAAACACGTGCTATCAGACGCAGGCTTACCAGACATGAAGCCTCACTCAAGACCCTTAAACAACAAAAGAAAATAACACATTTCTCACTCAGGAAATATGCTGTTAAAGAATAATTTTCTGTAATAAATTGTGTTTGAAAATCAAAAGAAAAATTGACCAAAGGTTTAATTATCTTTCATTGTTTACACTGTACTGATTAATATAAATTATATAACAATACTCTCCTAGTGGAGGCAGGGCTTGACATTTGAAAATTCTCAGCAAGTGAAAAACGTTTGCCAGGTTATTTAAGTGAGCTATTTTTCTCATTGAGTAATTAGCAAAACACTCGAAGTGACGCTAAAGTTTTTCAGTTATATCCCATTCTCACTTTTAAATACTCACTTTTAAATACTAAAGTAATAAAGAAACAAAAACACAGTTTAGGAATTAAAATAAGACAAGAAATCAAATGAAAGATTTTAGACTATACCAATGATCTTTATTTTATAAAGTTCTGGGCCAAATGTCATATTTCACATGTGAAGAACCTAATGCAAATGACAAGGGCCGTGTCATTCTTTGTCAAAATTGTGGCATTGTAATATAAGTTGTTTGGATACAACAAAGAGGCAAGTGATTTTTTAGGGTAGCCGAGTGACTTATAGCTCTTTTTAGATCAATTTTGCATGTGTGATGGTGAGTGATTGCTCTCCTCAAACGGAAAGGTCTGTGAAGGTTTACAAATTTTCTCCTTATTACTGACGTTCTTAATATGTTCTTTTTTTTTGCCTTTGTTGCAAAGAGATTTAAGGGTGGAGCAGGTAATTTCTTGGTGAGAAATTGAACCTTATTGTGGACAGAAGGTTACAGCAGAAGTTTTTGGCAACCATATTCCGTTTTGTCTTTTCCTTTAAATATTGAAGCAAATTATTATAATTAGTTTGATTCCACATTGCCGATCTGTTATTACTGTGCGGTTCAGAGTTTGAAAATTGCAGGAGCTTAAACAAGAAATGGTTGAAAAAGAAATGTATTCCTACAAATAGTACTTCCATATCTGTTTTCCTAATTCGCACTAGAATATAATATTACTCTTCTTGAGTCAGCTGAGTTTTGTTCATTGTTAGTGTGAACGAAGCGTTATTGATCTGCTTCTAATGTCTAAAACATTAAAAAGTGAAGATTAAAGTACAAAGAATAAATTTTTTGTTGGTTACAAACATCAGACTGTTCTGAAACAAAAAACACACAAGGCAGAATCATGATAGGCATTTGTTATATACCTGCTATGAAAGAAGAACAAACTAGGTTTTTTAAAAAAAAAATCATTATTCAAACTTTTTTTTGTGAACCTTTCAAATTAGAATGAATTACAATTAACTTCCTGTTTTGTTATTTACCACTTTACCACATTATTGCCTGCCGAGTGCCTGGTTGCAGTGAAACACAACGTTCATGTGAATGTGATATCCTCTTGTTGATAAGGATACAAGAACAAGGGACAAACATACTAAATACACTAGAGTAAACAACTGCATCTACATTCTCAGACGAAAACCTTAGCCAGCTATACCTTTGTTACCCCATCGCCCACATCAATGTTGTTGAACAAGTCTGAAACTTTAAGAACTGAGTAATGCAACATTGGATGGGGGTGCGGGGGATATTTTTCAACAAGTTTGTCCAAAACACTTTGTCCAAGATTGTAGATATTACAGTGTCCCACTCCTAAACTGGTGTTAATTTTACATACATACTCCCAAATACAAATCTATATTTTTTAATTGGTGATGTTAGTATTTAAGTGTTTTCTGTGTATGGTGATGTTCATGTTGCAGTTAGATGGCTGATCTCCAACTCTTTTATTCTTTAATTCAGATCTAAATATGAACTACTTTGCTTGCACTGCATATACTGCAGTATGGATATCACACGTGATTTCACATTACTGTACAGCACTACATGCAAAAATTTTGTGCTTTCTTTAAAAACTTACTTTGTAGGTAAACTCTAAACTCCTTTTTGTTAAAAATATATAATCTTTGATAACGACTATAAATCTGTCATTTTCACATAACATCAAATATACTAATGAAAATAATAAAAAGACCATACGTGTTCTTTATAAAGTTTATCATAGTGTGTATACCAAACAAGCTCCATTTTTCTTACCGAATAGAAGATACCCCTGACCAATGATATGTGCCAAATGAGATAATCAAAGATAAACTTTTAACCCTAAAGGGTACATTTTAGTATAACTGCAGTAAACACCGTGTCTGGTATGCAAGAGATAATGTAAATGGGTTAGCATAACTAACATTCAATCCATTTGAACTTACTGAGATCACCATCAAAATGGATCAATTATGAGGATGAAGGACTGGGTATCATGTCTTGAAATGCAAAACAATGAGTTTACTCAACAAATCCACATTTCAACTGACTGAAAATGGGGGTGTGAATAAAGAAGAGGCCATTGTAATACTATAAATGTACATGATAAATACCTTTATTCTCAATTTTAATATTTCTTAATTTGATAATTTTACTGATTACACAAGATATTAGTACATGATTATAAAGATACTAGTTTATCTGTTTGTGGTGACAATAACTTGCTCAGTTTAACACTTAAACATGTTAGGTGTGCAATGGTGTGTGACATTTTAAAGTTTTCATAATATGATCAGCATTTTCAATTACCTTTGATTATTTTGTAATTTTTTGACACATTTCAAATGAAAGTTGTATGCACACTGTACACTATTTTAATCAAAACTAAGTTTCTGTCAAAGTTCAAGAGTTTTCTTTGACTTTGAATTGCTCTAAAAATACAATATGAATTATCAATTGTAGAACAGAATCAAGTTTAAAGATTTGCTTAAAACTTTTTAATTTAAAGACAACTAAAACCTCTGATGCTATTGTGATCATTTAAGCAGTCCAAGTGTGTAATCAATTATTGTTTGCCTCAGAAATCTGAGATGTGTGCTGAAGCAAACATTTTAGATTGCACACTTTTCAGTGAGAAGTATGTACTGTACATATGTTCCTCCATCTGCTTTCCCAAGCAGTTATAAATATCTTCATCCCGATTAAATCCTGTACAAATTGAACAGTGACTTGTGTGGAGCCACTTGGTACATAAGTCTGCACAGCAACAAAAGTTGAGATAAAAACTAAGGGAGAGCACAGGGCCCGGCCCTTCCACTTGCTACAGCCCTGTTATTATATTTCTGTTCAAATAGCACTCAGCCTCCATGGAGGGTTGATATAAAGACTATCGTATCATTATCTTGCAGCACATAGTCTAGTTCACCCTAAAATTTCAAAAAAAAACACAAAACATTAGACAAATAACTTTTTAGGTTGAAAGAAAACTACTGGCAGGTCAGAATTTTTTTTGGCTTTCCCCTTAAGTTAGGATGAACAATCTATATCTAAAAGGAAAGACCCTTGCATCAGTAAAACTAGAAAAGCACTCGGAGAGTGCAGACCTGCCAAACATACTATAATCCCCATGCAACATTACAATATACAACAAAAAATTCAAAGTGATCCAGAATCCATGATTTCTTGCGAATAACCCTCACAATTTAATCAGTTCTTCTATGTCCCATTTCTGACAACATCAGAAAATTTCATTAAAATCCGTCCATAACTTTTTGAGGTATGTTGTTAACCCATTAACTCCAAAACCAGCCATAACATTACCGAGTTAAAGAGATATCTTTCATAAACAAATAAACCATGTTTCGAATTTGGTTTTAAATCAAACTTTAGTAGTATCTTTAAGTTTGGAAAGGCAGTGATGCAATAATTAACGGTAATTTTTGCACAAAGTTCTTAGTTGAAGTGCAAAAATTGAAAAAAACACTGTTTTGCGTCGTTTTTGGTACGAGAAAATCAACGATGTTTGACCTTGGATGTTTTGATGAAATTTTCATTCCCAGCAAACAAACCAGCTTTCACAACAAAATTCAGACCTAGTACTGAGATATAATGAAGTTATTAAGCATTTTTTCAGTTTACGGAAAGTGCTACAGCCCTTTCCTTGTGCCAATCTTGCCCCAACGTGTTTCCTGCTATTTGCATGACCCAAGTGCATTCTGGGATACCCTAAAGATTTTGACAAGGACAGACCACAAAAAACTCATACAATCTTAGAGAGTTGAATAAATGAATAAAAAAATATTTTACTTAGTACATGAGGTGTTGTTGGTGTCATCTTTGACATTCAGTAGCGATTTAAAGCCATTTTAGTGGTTTTTACAATTTTTTCTCCCTTAGATGTGAAAGGGAAAATCTTTTTAAAATCGCTAAAATGGCTTGAAATTGCAACTGTATGTCAAAGACGACACCAACAACACCTCATGTAAGAAAAATATTTTTTTATTCATTTATTCAACTCTTTTAAGATTGTATGGGTTTCCTGTCGAGAGACAGCATTTCCTGCAGTAATCATTTAATCAGTAATCAGTCTAGGGCCTCCATGGAGTTCTGCCAAAATTTTATGCTTGTAGTGTTCCTCAGTCATCAAAACGTGCAAAAAATGCATTAGCAGCTCAGTGAATTTGTCTCTCTTCGAGCTTCAAAGCAAACTTCTTTTGGCACCTGTGGAAACCTACTGAGTGGAAATATGCCATAAAAATCGCTAAAAAGTGTCACATCTCACTGGTTTCTTTCAGCAAGTAAGCTCAAATGCTACCTTCAAGCTTCATGATGCTATCCAGTAGTGAAGAGAGGCAAAAAGGCTTGAAAATGAGCAAAAATCCACTTTTAACGGTGGCTACAGCAATGAAATAACACTTCAACAACACTATCACCTCATAAACTGAAAACACGTTCCCTGGGGACTACACAACGTGGGATGTTTCCATGATAGTGCCTTATATGGATTAAAGAAAGCCAATTAATTGTTTTCCTACAAAAAATCGTTTAAAATCGCAAAACCTCCCAAGGGTCAAAGGGTTAAAAATACCATAAGTGCTATTAATCAAATTGCATGAATTAAAGGATTCAACATATATAAATAGGCAATGTCAGGACTGCATGTTGCAGCACAAAAAAATAGTATGCATTCTGGGACGGCATGCTTTCAACAAAGACATAAGAAACCCACATATATAGACATCTATATTTTGACATTGCATCCCACATGCATGAACAGACTTTATTCTCTTAGTATAAATACATCTCTTAGTATAAATACAAGGCAAAGCATGCAGACACTGACCAGTCTTTGGGCATATATTAAAGAATGTACGTAGATGGGTAGGTAAGGCAGATTTTAACAGTCATGAGGGAGGGGTAGGTTGATAAAACAATCATACTGCAATCAGAAGCAATAATTAAAGACTGGATATTTCTGAAATAAATTGACAAAGGTGTCGTATCATAATCGAGAAACATTAAAACCCGAATTTCATTCACTCTTTCACTCAAGACAATAGCATAGTGGCTAGGCCTCTTACTAGCCACTAGCCACAACAATACATGTAACACAAACAATATCTCTCTTGCTACAATACACAGTTTATTTTTCTCTCCTTCTGTCCTCCCTAAATACCAGGATACACTCCCAAATATGGCAGATAGTTTGAATTCCAAATATGGTACATAATATATATAGTTATATGAAACACAATCTACCGTAGAAATTAAAGGGTCTTGTGCAAAAATGCTTTAAGTGACTATTGATCAAGTTTTTGTCTCTCCCTACATTATCCTTAATGTGTCTTTAAAACCCTTGGGAGAATTTAGCTTTTCATACAAAGTCACTTACATCATTTTTTCGCTCAGTAGACTGTTTAATTATCAAGATAGTTTTTCGCTATATAATTTTCTGATTCTTAATATTACATAAATTATATATTAATTAATTAATTAATGTCTACTAGAAATAAATTAATTTGGTTACGTAATGTTTTCTAGTATAATAGTTTGTTATACTAAATATTTTAGAAGATACAACAGTTGAACAATTAGAAATTTAGATCATCATTTTGAATAATTTCCAAAACATATGATGGAGGTAATATTTAATATTTAACAGAGGGCCTCGCATTTTAAGTAACAGATAAACTGAGACAGAATAATGTGTAACAGCACTAGCTGTCCAAAATAAAAGGAAGAAATAAAATTATGGTAACTAGAAAAGTGCTCAGAGAGTGCAGACCTCTGACGAGCATAAAATTATTGTGAGCACAATGTTAACAAAAAAATATCCAGAATCCAGTATTTCATCCAGATGACTCAAAATTTAACCATTTTTTCCATGTCCCAGTTCTGACATCTGAAAATTTCATCAAAATTCATCCATAACATTTTGAGTTATGTTGCAAACTAATTAACTAACTTACAAACAAACCCGGCAAAAACATGACCTCCATGGTGGAGGCAATAAAAGAAGTAGATAAAAATATAAGTGCTTCAATCTATAAAGTATTGAATAAATCAATCAAGAGTAACTCAGTTTTCTTTGGGAAAAGATCTGCAGTGAAATTCCCTTGACTGGGACTCAAACCCATGTCTCCAGTTCTCTACTCAGACAAGATTACCACAGCACTACTGGGGCTCAACTTGCTGGCAACATTAAATTTATGGAATATAAAGTTATCCGCAAGTGATCCGTTCTGCATCAAAAATATAGTATATTGTCATTGGGAATCCCTGATGGATGTTACAAGGAAAGAAGCATACTCTGATGAAGGAAAAAATTGGGTCTCTGGGATCACCTGCAGACAACCCTGGGTAAATATTGAGTTGCTCTTGATTGATTTATTTGCATGTGCTGAAGCCTTCTGCCTCATAAATATAGTAAATTACATCTACAGTAATAAAGATTACAGCTGCTCTTATTAAAAACTGCAGATATTTTATAATAGAAAATAACTTGTTATTCCAAAATTTACAGCTAAAGTCTGTCTCTGTAAGTCTGGGAACAAAGCAGTGGATTAACATATTTAACCCTACATTAGCACTAATCAGCTTTTGAACAATTAAGCCCTGGTTTATTTTGAACATGAGAGTTTAGTTGACACAATTGTTTTACGTTTTTTCACATTTTGGTAATATTTTTATTAATATTTTTTTAGGGTTGAAAGCAAACATTGGAGAAAATCCTGAATATGTAGAGGTGACATTTGATGTTTATCTAAGTGTATATTTCATAAACTAAAAACCTGGGACAAACCATTTGAAAAGTAAAAGGGAGTGGGAAAGTTTTTTCCTTCATACTTTTTTTTGGGCCTGCCTATATGGTTTCAAGTTTTTTTTTTCATACTACTGTATGTACAGTAGCATATTTTCCAGACTATAACAGGTTATCTGTTAATTTTACCTTGTAGCAGAGAAGGTGCAGGTAATCAACTGGTACGGGTTGTTTGTGAGATTCTAAAGTTGATCTGTGTCTGTGAACAAATTATAGCACGTTAGATTGTACGGTATCTAAACTTTATTTTAATCCAGTCAGCATCCCAGTTTTTTTCTGCCTTCTGCTACCACTTAAATTGGCCTTACTGTCTGAAAACGAACGAAAAGTGCTGTCATGCAGTTCTTGACTTGTTCAATTTTGTTGTCATGCGTATGCACAATCAACCCTGCCTTTTGCAATCATGTGCTGTGATCAATTGAGGAAAGTGGCGACGTTGCTCTTAATTCTTTTTTTGTTTTTAACTGTCAACTTTTACGCTTCATTTGACAGCAGGAATGCCACCAGAAAAACTGAAAAAAAAACTTGACTTTGGCTACAAACTTGGCTTTGTAAAAGGTGCAGAGGAGATCGGAAATACAGAGCCACAGCCAGGGAATTGGAAGTTGACGAATCCATGATTCGTAATTGGCACAAAAACAAGCAAATCATGGAAAAAATGCCTAAAAACAAAGTTTTGTACATAGGAGGCGAAAAGAAAAATTTTCAGCCGATGTTTTTTCCCTTTACACTTTTCATGACGTTGTACTGCAACAACTTATTGTTGTATTTTCATCAATGTGGTTAATTATTAAACACTAAATTTATTGTTACATTTTCAATTGATATTTTACATTTTGTAAATAAATTGTTTTATGATGCTTTATCAGTAAAATGTGAAAGAAATGAATGTGATATGGGTGTGGGTTATACGCCGGTGCAGGTAATTTGTTAACTTTTGTTTCTTTTAGTGATAAAAATACAGGGGTAGGGGTAATCTGTGGTGCAGGTATAGTCTGGAAAATACAGTAATATGTAGGTTGGTTCTAAAACAAGGAATCACCTGGAATGACCTAAAATGATCTAGAAACACCTGGAATGGTCCAGAATAGCCAGGAATGAGCTTGAAAAAGTCATAAATAAGAACTTTCTCTCGAATTAAATCGACCAGCTTTGTTTTTTTCTTGTTTTCTTGCATTAACCATTAGGGACTGTCTTTTACTGGCTTGTTTAAATGGGGTTCTTTTATATGGTTAATGTCCCATGAGTCTTAAGAGGAGATTAATTAGACAAAATATTATTATTTATTGCTTTTTTAAGCTGAATCCTGTTCATTCTGGATCATTCCAGGTGTTTCCAGCTCATTCTGGGTCATTGCAGTTCATTTCAGATCATCCCAGGTAATTCCTTGTTTTAGTACCAAATGTAACATGTATTTTTCTTTTTTTATCCCATTCAGCTTGAATGTAATTTTTTTTCAGAATCTTTTCCTCTGTATGTATTTTTTTAACTTGCAACATTATGTGCAACAAGTTTTCTTTTTAGAGGACTTCTTGTTGGATGCTATTTTAATTGTTGTGATGAAATATTGCATTGTATGTATGTGCCTCAAAAATCAAGTTCATATGCCCGAATAACCCTTGCTTTCCAACCCTATAATCTTTTCCCTAGCTTTTTTGTCAAAACGTTTTTAGTTTTGCCTCTCCCAAAAAATAGACTTTTATTTAAGAAATATTCGTGTAGCAACTGTAAAGTTTTTACTGTAACTTAAAAAAAAAATTTTTAAATTTAGTTTTAACAGTACTGAAGTTAATGTATATATGTAGTTATAATTATTCAAGGGGATCGGATGAATCTAAAATAATTTTATACAGTTTAATCTAACCTTTGCATAAAAAAGCAAAACCAAAACAAGAAAAATTCAAACTTATTTTCCTGAAAAAGTTTTTATCATCATTATCATGATTATTCTTAAAAATTACGACTTTAAATAATCAATGGCTTAATTAGAATGGGTCTCTCATCCTTGGGTGATTTTGTTAATCATAAATAGGTTGGACATTTGAGATTTTTTACTTAATAAACATATTTCTAATTTGAATTGTAGACCATTGCAAAGTCGCTGCAAGTTTTAAGACAAAGACAGGTACACATATTAAATTATTGTAACCCAGATAATGAATATAATGAATAAAGATGATTTTGAATGATTTGATCATTTTTTTTTGTGATATACTGTATAGTTAATAATTATACTAGTGTAATAGTGGGATTGATATAGAATTTAAGTCTTTCTTTCTGTACAGAAAGATTATTTTACTTTCAACAAAGAGAGCACAGTTGAAAGTTTGAAGGAAAAGTTGGATTCACAGTCAGTTCAAAACATTCAACTTATCCAAAATAGGTAGCGGAATAAAGCAAAGTAGTGGGCGCTCCATTGCCAGTAGCTGCCTTCTATTGAAAGCGCGGCAATAAAAGCTGCAAGCGAAGTGGGTAGTCTTCTGTCTATTTGGAATACTGAGTGTCCATGTCCTGGGCAAGACTTATATAAGGCTTCAGATCTGAAGATTTGGCGTTGTGGGAAATGTGGAGTTATACTCCTTAATTACCATTGCTCCCAGGTCCACTCTTACCCAGAGTGGTTGCACCTTAGGGTCCCATCTATGGGTAAATAGTTCTACACCTGTTGCCTTGCAGGTTTGGTCAGACAAAGGCTAGGCCCACAGACGATAACTGTGGTTGGCGTCAGCAAGTGCATGCAGCTATAAAAGTCATGCTCCAATAGAACCCTCATGATGAGAGTATAAAAACATGGGCACCAGCCAGCCCAAAGGCTTGGGTGGGCTGCACTTGCTTACCACAAACAGAAAGGTTCAACCCCTCACCCTGGGCCATGCAAGCACTGCTTGCATAGTGGCAGGAAGCCTGATGAGCTTCTTGGGGTGAGGTTAGGGACTTGGAATGTAGAGAGTATAAGTGGGAGAGGTACAGAGGTGTGTGAGGAGGGTAGATGTGTGTTGTCTGCAAAAAGTGAGGTGGAGAAGACAAGGAGCACTGTTTATGGGTGTAAAAGGTAAGGGATATAAATTGTGGTGGTCAGGAAATATTGATGGTATGGGAGGTGTGGGAGTCTTGGTGAAGAAGGATCTTTATGAGAAGGTTGTGGAGTTGAGAAGGAAAAGCGATAGGGTGATGACATTAGTTATGGCACTTGAGGAAGAAGTGAAGAGAATCATATGTGTTTATGGTCCGCAAACTGGCAGAACGAGTGTAGAGAAAGAGCATTTTTATAATGACTTGAGGAGTTAGTGGGATCTCCACAGTATGGGTGAGGTAGTATTGGTTATGGGTGATTTTAATGGACATGTTGGTATATGGATTAAGGGTTATGAGGGTGTGCATGGAGGGAATGGAATTGGGGAGAAAAATGTGGAAGGAAAGATGTTGTTAGTATTACTGTAATTTTTGTGATGAAAAGGAGCTGTGTGTGGCAAGCACATGGTTCAGGAAAGGAGAGAAGAGGAAAGTGACATACAGTGCAGGGGAAAATAGTTCAGAGATTGACTTTGTCCTGGTGGGAAAAGGAAATAGAAAATATTTGAGAGATGTGAAGGTCATTTCAGGTAAGCTTCAGCTCAGGCTGTGGTCACAGATTTGGTTAAGAAGGAAGTGAAGAAGGTGGTGAGAAAGGAAGCGATTGAAAGAAGGAAATTTGGAAACTGAAGGAAGATGATACAAGGGCAAGATTTGAAGGAAGAGTAAGAGAGCTGGTATGTGCTGATTCACTGGACATGTTGAAGTGTTTTAGGAAAGGTGTTTTGAAGGCTTGTGACGATGTATGTGGGAAGAAAAAAGGAAGGAAAGATTGAGGGGGCACTTGGTGGTGGAACAAGGATGTGATGGAAGCAAAAGCAAGAAAAAACAATGCACATATAAGGAGATGTTCAAAAGTAGGACTGAAGCAAACAAGGCCAGATGTAAGAAAATGAAGAATTGGGCAAATAATGCAATATCAAAAGCAGTGAAGGATGTAGCGGAGCGAGAGCTGAAGGAGCTGAGTGAGCATCCAAACATGGTGTTTAAGCTCGTGAAGTCAATAAGAAAAGATGGGAAAGATGTTGAGGGAGGAAGATGCATGAGAGGTATTGATGGTAGGCTGAATTTCAGTGAGAAAGATAGAGGGAAAATCTGAAAAGAGTACATGCAAAGAATCATTGATAAAGAGAATGAGTGGGATCAGAACATGAAAGCAGAATTGGTGGAAGGGCCAGTTGATAGGGTTAGTCGAGAAGAAGTGGTGAAGATAATAAGATAAATGAAAATGGGATAGGTTGCTGGACCCTCAGAAGTAAGTGCTGAAATGATAGCGGCAGGTGGGGACATTGGGATTGGTGTGATGGTGGAGCTGTTTCAAGGTGTTTTGTTTGAAAATGGAATGCTGGTTGAGTGGATGCTGAGTGTTACAGTACCTATTTTTAAGTATTATGTGTAAAATGTGATAAATGGATACATGGTAGATGTCCCCGAAGTTGGGGAGAGATTTTGTGTGTGGAAGATGCAAGAAATAAGCTTATGGATTAGTGGAACTGATGGAGGAGTTGTGTGAAGAGGTGGAAACAGTGAAAAGTGATCTAGGGTGAATGCAAGTGGTGGTTGTGAGGCAGCTGTGATAGCAAGGGCAAGAATTGAGTGGGTGAAGTTCAAAGAATTTCGAGGGTTGCTAAACTCAATAATTTTCTCTCTTAAGATGAAAGGAATTGTTTATCGGAGTTGTGTAAGATCAGCGATGTTATATGGGATGAGACATGGTGTTTGAGGGAAAATAAGATGGAAATTTTGAGAAGGACACAGAGAGCAAAAGTGAGGGCATTGTGTGGTGAGAAACGGATAGAGAGAAGGAGGACAGAAGACCTAATGGAGATGTTGGGATTAAATGAAATAGTGGTTCAGATGGCAAAGGCGAATGGAGTGAGATAGTATGGACATGTGTTAAGGAGGGATAATGGGCATGTTTTTGGAAAAGCATTGGAGTTTGAAGTGAAGGGAAAGAGGAAGCGCGGACGACTTAGGAAGAAATGGAAAATGCAAGTGGAGAAGAAGAGAAAGAGAGTTGGCTTGAAGGAGGATGCAATAAATTGAGCGAGATGGGGAGTGGGAGTTGCCAGAGTGCAGTAAATCCGGCCTCCCCCGTTTATGGGAATAAACCCAGATCAAAATTAGTGTAATAGAAGAATAATGGTTATGGGATGTAGCTATGAAGATAAACGTGAAGTATAGATAGCACAAATGTGCTAATAATAAACTTGAAGCCACGATATAGAACACTATGGCCACGTTGGTAGTGGGCTTTACCCCTAAATCTACCATAGATAGTGAGTCTGATTGCTAGCAGATCAAAATTGGATTGATGATGATGATGATGATGATGATGATGATGATGATGATGATGATGATGATGATGATGAT
>JAOTRI020093612.1:0-15223 GCA_028564885.2 Zoanthus sanctaehelenae | reverse complement strand
ATGTACATTGTCAAGCCCCTTTGTATATAATGTAACATGTATTTCTGAATTTATTATCAGGCGAAGCTAATAAAATAAAATAAAACGAGTACGCAGCATTTCATAATGAATAACGGATGCTTTCGCAAAGCCATTTTTTAACAAGATAACCCAAAATATCAAACCTGGCTCTGAAGAAATGCATTATAAATAAGCTACATCAATGGTGAAAACTTTACGCTACGTAAGGAGATATATTGATTGCAATGATGATAGGCCAATCATTAACACAATCATGTATGCAGAACAAAAGGCCTTGAGCCACTTAACGTGAACGAAGCCACAACCTTATTAGTCAACTCAGAAAATTAAAACCAAAACAAAATAGTTGAGTTAATAAACCCAACTAATTTTCTTATTTGGTAATTCATTATTAAATTTTTAGATTCTGTCTCTTAGATCATGACATCATGAGGTTGTTTCCCGTGCCCCCGCTCGCGCTCCGCCGCGCCTGTGAGCCGGCAATTGAGGGTGTGTCTAGTCTATCCGCATGAGGGTGGTCGAAACAGCTTCCAGGCGTACAAACTAACGTACAAAACCAGAAATTATACCTGTGCACGTGTGGCACTATAGTCATGTGTTTGAAACAGATATATTTACCGCCGCGCTAAGCATTGTGGTCCGCTTGTCTCTGCTTATAGTTCTGCAATTCACTCGTCAGATCACAGGCAGTTCGACCGTTCAGCGTGTGGGTGGGTGTTGGGATTACAAAAGTCTCCGTTCAAGCTGGTTGACCGTAACAAAGAATTGTGGCAAAAAAAGTGTGAGCAAAATATAATGAATAGCTGGACTGAACTACGTTGAAATAGATACCTCAGTGAACCAATGACTTTTCAATTAGTACTTAAACCCAGGAAACTCTCGGTTATTTTGTAAACATTCAAACTCAGTAGACCAACAAGCTTCGTTCTTTTGGAAGTTTAACTTAAGGGCATAGCTTATAGGGCTAGCGCTAACTTGAATATAGCCGAAGAACTCTTAATACGACCGCCATTTTGGATGTGTTTTTTGAGTCGGTATTGAATGAGTTAAGACTTTAAGCTTGACAAATAAAAAACATTATGCCGGCCGTTTATTGTGGCTCTGTACACTGCACTGAAAAGTCCCAAAAAGGACAAAACAAATGTCAACTGTTGATGGCTTGATCCGAGCTTTTATACTCACGTGCAAGTATAAATGTGTTCACGTGAGACTGTGAGACATTAGTACTGCGGTGCACGTGACGCGAGTTTACTCAAAACAGCATAGAAAATTCCACAAGTTGAAGGCTCATCATGTTCATGCGTAATTAGGAAGTATTTACAACATAAATTTTTACACTTTTTTGTCTCAATTGTTTTGCCCATAATTTTTTTTAACTTGTCAGAGAACTCCTTTGTAAAAGTATAAATGTTTTTATGAAAACAGATACTAAAAAGCGATGGATATTGTGTGGTAAATAAATGAAAATTATGCATCATTCGTGAATCAATAATTAATTTTCAAATCCTCCAGCCCAGCACTGCTTCTTAACATTTATTGGGTACTGACTCCTGGTTTTCATTCCGTGAGAACAAATTGATAGCACGTCCATTTTGATTTTTTTAAATCATTTCTGTTATTTGAGTTCCTGTGTATTAGTTTTAATGAGCTATGTAACTAGGATTCGAATGGATTGAACTTTGAATCGGACGCCGTATTGTTTAGCTAAACAGTCCATTGACATATTTCCTGCATCCTAAGAACAGCAAATTGGGGTTAACACGCCGAGACTAAATTAAAAAACTTAATAATAACTTCAATACGGTTACCAGCTGTATTTCTAACTTTTTGTCAACATAATAAACGCCATACTTTTCATTGAAAAATCTTTCATTAGTTTTCTTTGTTTGTTAATTCTAATTTCCTCATTATTAAATGTTTATTTTTGTATGTGTTATGAAAGGAGAAGTTGTGTAATGATAAAGGACTGACAGCTGGGTGAACCTATTTGGATTACCTTTTTAAAAAAAATATTTGGCATGCCCACGTGATTTGACACTTACTGGTAGATTATCTCTTTAAAGGGGTTTTAGTAACTGCATGCTGAAAATCAGTTTTGTCTCGGATAGGATGAGATATAGAGCCGAAACCAATTCTTGAATTGCACGATATTTAGGCATCCCGCTGTTGCACAGTAACTGTTGTGCCTTTTTTTATGCAGCCGTTATAGTTAGGTAAAAAACTGAACTTTGAATTTTGTTAGCATCATTCTTGCTTTTGTTGCCGCAACTTTTAGGAAAAGTTAAAATCTGATATTATAAATTAAATAGTTCAACTTAATGTGTTTTTGAGTGTTTATTTTCAAAGGGCTAAAGACTTTATGAACTATGGCCCGGCTATGCCAGTGGGTAGAGGCCGCTGTCTAAAAATGTGTGCAAAACTAAAGCCTTGTTTTCATATAATCTCTTCGATCTCCTCATGCAGTCTTGCCATTCGAACGAAATGGTGCTCTCGCGATCCAGGAGTTTATATGGAGACACTTCATTCGCGATCGGAAAAGAATGAAACGATCAGGGCGATTGCGCGGATAGAGCACTGTTCTATCCAGGAGGTCGATGCAATCGTGTGCCGATTTGTATGAATTGCATCCATCTAATGTAAACTATTTCATACAATCGGTGAGACTAATGAGACAAAACGACTGCGTGGTAACAAGTCGTCCGGCGAGGTCTTTAATTTTTTAAATCTTTTGTTATAAGTTACTACAAATTATCAATCAAAACCTTTACCGTCGACAATAAAATATTATCGCTTTTGAAACCTTTTTTTTTATTTTAAAATTTTTGAAGCCGTTTTTCTTATTTAATTTAATGTAAATTAGCGTAATTTAACTTACAAATAAGTACAGTTTATTTGCTCGTATAATTCTAATTTACTTGTGTTATATGGTAGATGGCATTGAATTCACCCACTAATGATCTGAATTCTTCTCTTTTTAATAATCGATTCTAGCACCACTAGTTTTGCTATAAGCTTTGATGCTCCCGCCCGTTGCTCAACTGAAACAACCAATTGCGCATGCTCTGTGCTGGAAAAC
The DNA here is from genome assembly GCA_028564885.2 of Zoanthus sanctaehelenae. Classification (NCBI taxonomy): domain Eukaryota; kingdom Metazoa; phylum Cnidaria; class Anthozoa; order Zoantharia; family Zoanthidae; genus Zoanthus; species Zoanthus sanctaehelenae. The sequence continues at coordinate 12,126 of JAOTRI020093612.1, read as the reverse complement.
GTTGTCTAGGCTAGAACTGGGTAACTTTATCTTCATGACGGAGTTACTTAGCTAGGTAGTTGAACTTTCTAGCAGAGGCATGCTTGTATTTCTCATGAAAATGGGTAGCGTCACATTATAAAAAGGAAATAATGGAAAGTTCTCTCGGCCATTAAGGTAATGAGACTAGTAACCCTCCTACCAGGGGCAATTCGGCGCAACAGTTTTTGTGTGATGGACTGATGAGTCCCAAGCAAAAAATACAGCATGCGGTTGTCCAAATCTAGGTATTAACAGCATCTCTTTCAAAGATTACTGTTTTTTAAATATGTATATATATATATAATTTAAGGAATGTTTCTAAGTTATGTTTCTCGTGCGTTCTGACTTTTTTCGTAATTTCTAGTATTTTAAAATACCAATTTGATTAGGCAGGTCATGCGTATATTGATTTTACTTTGGAGAAGTGTCATAGAGCTTGAAAAAATTGCTTAACTATATAGCTAAGTACACTGAACCTGTCAGCATATTATAGCAACGTAACATGTATATAACAGAAAAGTGCATGGAAGGCTATTCTTATTTTGCCTGCTGCGATAAATTGTGAGCATTGCTTGTGAAAAATATTTGTAACGGCAAATGTTTTCGTTTAAACAAAGTTGAATTGTTATTAAATAGCCGTAAAGTAATCTTCTAGTATACTATAGCATCTTAATTGGCCTTACTTTACTTCTTAAGCATAGCACTTTGAAATTTATTTTAATCCTAAAGTTTTTAAAAATTAACAATCCATTTTTGTTGATGATATTGTATGTATATATGTGGTTTTCTCCTTAATTTTAAAACGCCCACTTAAAATCTAAAATATTCATTGAAAATTCATATGCATGGTACAAAATAACATGTATGACAACTTGTTTACACCATAAAATCGAAAGTGCTTTCTTTACACGGGATTTTAATCACTAGCTCTACTTTCTCATCTTGGCCTTTTTAAATTCCTTTTGTGTTTATAGTGCATTGTTTCTTGTATGACTATGAATAAATATATAAGATATTTGTGTTAATATTGCACCGATAAGTGATGCTGGTAAACAATGTGGAGTTTGTAGAGTCAAGATTTTTCTTATAGTTTGATATGGTGAGGTAACTTTAAAAAATTTTAAAAAATAACGACCATTTGCATTGCGGTATAAACATACTTACTATATTACTACAGTATGTAGAATACGTTGGTAGAGATAAAAATAATTGTAAAAAATTTTAAAGGCGGATAATAATTTATAAATAATAAAGATTCAGAAAAAACATCTTTATCAATAATCTATTTTAAGTAACCACGTAGTTACCAATAAAGTTTACAATTAAAAAAAACTCCTAAAATTGACAACGCTTTTTTGAACAGTGAGAATTATATTTTGTATACTTGTATAACTTAAAAAAACATATTTGAGCTAAAATTCTATCATGCTGGAATGTTAAATATTTCTGATATATATATACATATATATAGTATTTTTTTTTCAAAATATATATATCATTTGTTTTTAAATTATATCATATAGGAATACAATATTTTCCCATTCTTTTTGTACTTGACAATGGCTGTAGCATCAGTCGTAACGTACAATTTTAGTCAAACTTTTACATGTAAATATTATCTTAATAAAGTCAAGAAATATCCTCCCCTATTCGGCAGGAACTAGAGAGCCATGCTATTCTTTGAAACTTGTTTCATTCTCATGCAGTTTCAATATGTCAATTTGTACGTATCGTATCAGCCACTCACAAAAGTAAGTTGTATTACAGTTTCCTGGTAAATTTCGTTTTAAACGTAAAAATATTTTAGTACCAGAAAGTTCCATATTCACGAAAGATATCGGCTCCTGAACTAAATATAAAAACAGTGAACATTTTTCTAAGATGAATTATTTGAATAACCCAAATTCCTTTTGTTCCTTTTATATAAGAAAAGCATTTAAATTATGGCTCTTGAAAGTATTTTCATTAGCTGGTTTATTTGTACCATTAATATCTGACTTATTTAATAAGTCACACAAAATGAAGGAACATGTATCAAAATCCAAGAACGTAGAAAGGCTTTTATCAACTGTTCGAACCCTTTTAGTCGATTCATCCGTTTCCAAACCTAAAAACATTTAATATAGAGCTGTTAATTTACCTAAAGTTGACCTTCTTTATCTATACGCTTTTTATTTTTGTTGGTACAGCTCAGGATATCAGCGGTTGTTACTTTAACTTTGTCATGGGTTTCAGTGTAAGAGTATGAGGGATGTAACTAACAACCACAGGGTACCCAGGTAGACATGCATTGGGCTATAGGAGTCACACAGGTACCAACGAAAACGGTCGATTTGAAAATTTAGACAGACTACACAAAACACATTTTCTCCAAATCACTTGCCAAAGGCAGGAATTTTATTGCTGAAACTACATGTAGTCCATGATTATTTATCAGTTTCCTAAATTTGACGGCAATATCGACCAAACTGTTTATTTCCCGTCAGGCTGATGCTTCTCTAAGATGACATCCGCTGCGGTTGATATGATCAATATCAGGCAATATCGCTTTATATTCAAACTCCATAAAAGCCGAATATCTATAACTTTAATATACAGAAATTTAGAAAAAAGTATTCAAAACAGCTGACGCGTATGTGATCTCCTGTGATAAATACACTGATCAAAACCAGAAAAAAGTATTCCGCTCGTACTGTCTACAGCCTATGGTATGGGATGAAATTGTAACTCACGGAAAAGAAAAATGATTAATGAAAAAAAACATTCTTTTTAGCGGCATTAAAAAACTTTTGCTGTATTTAACCTCATGTCATTCATGTTGCATCGCGCTACCATTTTGTGTGCGTGAGGCAAATAAATTAAAAATGGGTTGTTTGTTGCTATTTGTTGCTATTATTTGTTAAATATATTTTTTTATTATTTCAAAAGAGCCGTCTGACTTGTTTTTTTTTTGTTTGCTCGTCACTGATTTCTTTGGAATACTCTCTAAGAATCCCGGAACAGGAAGGCGACAAGATGGCGACGTCGCATCAAGCAAGACAGCGTCCTGGTGGCTGCTACTATATTTGCAACACGTAAAAAGCACCATCTAAACGCCCGTCAAAGCAGGCAACTTTTTTAAAAATAAAAATAGTTAAAGAAATATATTTTAAGCCAGACCCAGATTTTAAAGCAATTTTTGACATTTAGAAAAACAGATCTACTGTTATAACAAACATTATTTTCTTCAATCAATTCTGTAGTTATTCACTTTTAACCGAAACTTATTTTGCCACAAAGTTTCAGAAAATATCAGTGAAGCGGGAGAGCATAGTATAGTGCTAAATGGTGAAAGTAAACTCAAGCCAACATCATAACCTGGCTTCTTTTTACTGCGTCAGGGTGAAATTTGCTGGGTAAGATGTTGTTCTCAAGCGAGCTGCGCAAGTCGGGACCAATCATAAGACGGACACGGAATCAAGTGATTTTGGTGACATGTAACATTTTCACGAAGCACTCATTGGCATTTACAAGCCTTTTTGCTGTTTTCCCTTTTTACAGTGTCTGCATGACATAATGTGACGTTTTCGACAGACGATGTTTAGTAAGTTGCAGTATAAATTTAGTTACAAACTTTGATCGTAGAGATATAATACATATAACATGTTTATGTCGAATCTGTGAAAGCTTAGTGTTAAAAGTTAATCCTAACTGAAACGTTATAAGCTGTTAGTTGGTATTTTGTTGTTAAGTACGTACTACTTGTATAATAACAACAATCCTAGTTATTGAATATAAAACTTAATTGCATTCTGCAATTCAGCCAGCGCTGACCATTGCCGGATTTCATACCTGGAAAGCCTGAGTACAAGTCCGTTAATTCTCATACGTACAAAATGTGACTAGTATAAAAAGAAAGACTACACCACGAATAGCAAAATCCCAAAGTTTGATGTTAAACGGATGAACAGTTAACGAAATACAGCTGTTTTAAAATACAAGAATTAATAAAGAAATGTATGGCGTCCGGACGCTATGTGAATAATCGTCCGGATATCATACATTTCATTAGTAGTACTTGTATTTTAAAACAGCAGTATTTCGTTAACTGTTCATCCGTTTAACATCAAACTTTGTGAGTTTGCCATTCATAGTGCGATCTTTCCTTTTGTTCTAGTCATATTTTGTATGTATGAGAAGTAAGGGACTTGTACTCAGGCTATCCCGGTATGAAATCCGGCAATGTGCTCACAGTTGCCTTTACTAAGTACGCCGAGAAAAGCCAGCTATCTTTGGGGTTCTGAAGCCCGGGGAATACACTATTAGTTTTTGGATGGGAATGTGCTACCGTTAGGCTTAAGACCCTAACACTACCCCAGACCTGTTAATGTTTAAAAAAAATAATAATTTAATATAGTTTTAATACCCCAAGGCCCAGTTGTTCAAAAGCCGATTAGAACTAATCCAAGGTTAAATGTATAAACCACGATCTTAAAATGGGAATTTTTTTGATGAAATTATGGGATCAACAAAACTTTTCCTAGATAAATCTAAACAGTATTTATAACTAACCGTTTATCCTTTCTTAACTGAAGAAAGAAAACCAGGATTAAACTTAACCAGCCTTTGAACAACTGGGCCCTGATCTTTAAGTCAAAAACCGTGCCCTACCCCCATAGTAAATATGCGTTAAAAGCTTTCTAACTGCACCATTTCTATTAGTGTGTTTATAGGACTGGCGTCAGTTTGTTAATGTATGAATAGATGTTATCATAACTCTCTCAACACCAGAAATTGTACCTACCCTAGACCTTTAATTCATTAATTCATACCCTACACTAAGTAAACATGCGTTAAAAGCTTTCTAACTGCACCATTTCCATTAGTGTGTTTATAGGTCTGGCGTCACATTATGTGCTGGTTGCTTTGTTAATGGCATAGATCTGTTGTCAAACGTCCCTCAACACCAGAAATGACACCCTATTCCAGACAATTACATCCTTACCATTACCACATTAGATACTCTATCGCAGACTCTAGAACCGCCCTACAGGAAGGTACATACCCATATATCTCATGTGGGTGAATACTCTCCTCCCCCTCCCCCCTTAGATTAACGTTGTGAACGCGTCAAAATCTGACAATCTAAAAAATTTGTTGGCTTTCGAGAACATATCTTTTACCTTATTTTTCTGTTTGTGACTGGTGCAAAATCAAAGTGAAAAGTTTATCGATGATCTAAAACGGAAAAACTAAACAAGATCAGAATTTTCTTTGCTTTTCCTCTTGTTTATTAAAATCCCTAGAATTTTCGTGATACACAACAATAGCAATTAACTAATCAAGCCAGGCTTTGCATCAACACACCTGTAGCTGGTTGGTAGCCCTATCATTGTTAAATGAAATTTAAAGCCATGTCATTCCCTCAAGACAAAGCTATGTTTTCTATATTGATCCTTTTCATCTACAGAAAACATTTCAAACCAAACACAAAACGTTTTGTAAAGCTAGCCACCTGCTCAGCCCCCTCACGACTCGATACCTGCTATTCGCAACTACTTGGAAGGGGTAGGGTAGGGATAGGGTTTGTCACTGTAAATTATATGACATGTGTCTCTTTACATCCGTATTGCTTTGTCAAGCGATATTAGAAAAACATAAATACATGCCCATGCACAGTAACACTGAATCATATCAAATGCCATTGCACATTAATTTCTTTTTCTCTTTCATTTTATTATTTATTTTATCTGTTTTGAGTAATCATTATATGCAGTGGCGGTTGAAGCTTTTAGTTTTGCAATGGACGATGAAAAGAATAATTTTATAAAACAAAAGTGACCCATGTATATATTCAGTTAGTATAATATATATATATATATATAATTCTTACTTTTTTTAGGAACGGTGCTCTAGAGGTTTGGATCATTAACAGCTCTCTCCCCTCCCCCTCCCCCAAGGAAACTCAGCTTATGTTGAGAAATCTACCGTATGACCTAATCAATCAAATGTCAACAGAAAGGCTGCTTCCGTTCGGCTCCAGGATTTACAAAAACCTGCATGGATAAGAATTATTCATTTTTCACAGAATCTGGAATTTTATAGGAAATAATGAAGATTGCAGTTTTAATAGCATTTTTTGCAGTCATCCGAAACTGTTCAGCGGGTAGGTTATTTTGATATTGCATATTTTTCTTGCTTTTACTAAGTAATCGTTTCACTTTCTAACCATAGTTCTATTGACCAACACATAACCTCTGTACACAAGAGCCATGAAAAAGAGCCATTAGCAAATTGTATTTCAAAAGCAAATATAAATTGTAGTTGTTGAGTAATATCTACAGAAGATGAAAAAATAGCTCGTGGGTGACTACCGTCGATGTTTTTACTGTATTAAGCAGGTAGTAGATTTTTAAAGTGTCACCTTTATACATTTATCTTCAGACATTTTCAAAATTCAAAATCAGAATATCTATCTAAATGTTAATTGTTCCTCTAAGTTTGTGCTACTAATTTTTGCTTTTTCTATCACATGCGGTTTGCTTACAAATCTTGACAAAATACAACCTTCTATCATGCGACCATACGAAAAAGTCATAAGTTTTCAATCTCCCAGGAGTGGAAACAAGAAAAAAAAAAATTACTGAAGAAGGGAGGGAAGAGAGAGAAACTTTCTAACTGTCCCTTTGACGTTCTTCTTACGCATGCGTACAGCATATGGCGTACTAAGTCCTCAACCTGCAGTTCTTTAACATTGACTAAAAACTTTAATTGTAGTAGTGAACGCAAACAAACTTTAAGAACAAAAATGGCTTAAGTACTGAACTTTTTTCATGTGAACACAAACTGAGAGTGTAAGAAACAACATGCCATGTTACATCAAAGTTAGTAGAGTCGAAGTGGTTATAAAACTTGATGATTTTCTTTGTTCTATGTTATTGTTCTCCTTTTCCCTGTTAAAATATGACGTTGACCGTGCACAAATAACAAAAGACTTTGAGATGTAAATGAACAGCCGGCCAATAGACTAATGAAGCATCACACTAGTCCTAAACAAAAAGATCCTAACCGTGAGCGTGAGCATAACATGAAGCAAAGAAACTTAGTAATCTTTTTTGTAGTTTGCCAGGTTTCCTTACCAGTCCACTCTATGAACTTTGGTTACATTCAAGAAACCATGTTCTCCGTGCCTTGAAAATTAAAAGAGAGGCAAAAAAATTAAACGTTTGGGAGAATTTAAAAGCCAATCAGTAAGGACCCGAGACGCAGTGGCGAGTTTTCACCTGCTCTGCCAAAAGTTAGTTTGAATAAAGTGACAATCTCTTATTTTTGTTAGTTCCAACAAAGTGACGAACTCTAAAGCTCATTCTGGCGCCCGTATTTATGGACCAAGACATCTTTAACATTTTCTAAAACTATTGTTCTATGTTCGACTTCTTAAGAATACTTATAAACATAGTTAAGAACAATCTTATTTTCCGACGGAACCCTTAGCAATAGAATTCAGGTTCTAAGTTAATAACGAAGTTTGTACCAATATTATACAGATGTTTTTACTGTAAAATATTTTATAGCTTCTTTCAGATTTTCGAAGAAAATTCGAGCTGAAGGTTGGCCTTAATTAAATTATGAAATGATGCAACATTTCGATTTCTTTCAGTAAACCTTAGAATCAAGAGTTTTAGCGCTTCAAAACAAAGCAGTAGTTTGAGAAACGTGTTTCTCGTACAACTGTGTTGCCACTGAAACTTCGCTGGAGTTAAATAACAATAAGGCCTTTCCGTCTAAATAAAAGGTGTTAGGTGCATGTTCGAAACCTAAATGCTACCAAAAATACGTAGTGAGCTTAGGATAGAAATGTGCTACACGTTCTGTTGTTTAGACAACTCAAAGTATAAGCAATCTCTTTAACTCTTGTTTGAACATCTGCATGGTATAGCGAGTGATTAATAATGGAGTTTCATGTAGAAACTCATCCACATTATAAAGCACATAACGCACTGCATTATTAGTAAATATCGGTAATGATATCTGTAGCGTGGACGGGCATGGTCCCAAACCAGCTGTTTGGTTATAGCTAGGGCAGCATCTCCACTAGTAACTGATAATAGCTAGCTAGTGCATGGTTTTATGATTATCGTTCTGTTTGTTAACTTGAATGTCTGGCGTTTGGTTGAGAGATGTAATGACCTACAAAGTGTAAAAGCGTAGGTTAATGGCAACACTTAATGATGCGGTGGTTACGGCTGAAGTCCATTTGTGTTTGGGGTGACCAAGGTACTGTAAGCCAAGTTACGTCACGCACAAGTGTGAGAACGTTTGTAAAACATAGAAATGTATCATCTGTCTTATAGCACTTATAGTTAGTGTGTCAGATGTTATTATAGTTTTATGTCAGTGCATGTTATTAGGGTTAGTTCTTGCCTGGTTATATGGGGCCTGAGTAAGAAGTGTTTACGATTCTATAGCGTGTCATTTGTGCATATTGATGATTTATCATGGATGAGAGGGAGTGTAACAAGAATGTGCATACCAATGTTTAGTTATGCTGTGTTTGAATTTAATGACAGGGTTAATTAGTTACGGATAGCCATCTACAAGAGCTTGAAGTGTCAGAGAAAGTGATTGGTCAGATTTTAATTGGGATGATAAGGTGGTAGGCCATTAAAACCAATGACATCTTTCAGTTGCAGTTTAGAAAGTTGCTTAATTGTGTCCTGTATATCAATGAAACGCAAGATTGACGAGAAGACTTTGTTTGTTTCAAATGCAAAATGTGAGAGAAATTCTAGTGATGAATCATAGTGACATTTTTCTGTCTCGGATGGATAATATATTCTTAATAAGTGTTTTCCAGCCGCATCGAGATTGTCCCGAAGTGCTTCTGACAAGGTTGTGATAAGCAGTATACACGAAATCGCAAGTATGAAACGTGACATGGTGACGTTTTCGATCCTAGGAGTAAAAAGGGGATATGATATATTAAAGCTGTTAAAGACAGTGGAATTATAGGTTATCCTGAAAATATGGGTGGAAAATTATTTCACGTCCGCATTGCTCTATTGCCCTTTGGTAAGTTTGATATAATTTGCTGTTGCCGCTGTCCGGTTAGATGAACCCCATCTGTAGCTAAGTATGGGGATGGATTGTGACATAGAGAAGGGTGCTCCTAGAACATAGCCCAGGGCAGCGATTGTAACCGGTAATCAAGGTGTTTGTTGATGTTTGCAATGTTATTGGTGTAGTTTTGAAGATGAGGAGTACGCCGCTGCAGGACTGCGCAAACAATATTGGCTGGTATTGAGCAATGGTTATGATAGGTTTTTATAAGGTTATATGTCCGTTGTGCTAATATTTCTGGTGAGACAGATGCGTTAGTCAAGTCAAGTTAGCCTAATGCTTGTAATTGTAGGTTATAATGAACGGATTGTTTTAAGGTGGTTATAACGGAATAAATGGCGTATAGTGCGTCCGCCGATTCCGTCAAATCGGATATGACAATTAAGTAAGTTCAGATTAAGATTAGTTGTAGTGTTGGGTAAACGTTTGATGTATGTCTTAAGGCGGTGAACGAAAGAATATCCAACGATGACTATATTGTCAGCTGGCATGATGTAAGGGTGTACCTGGGATGGACCTGGAAGGAGGAGGTAAGAATATATGAGAAAAATTAGTACCTTGAGGCAAATCGTTCGAAATTATCAACGAGTCGTTGGTCTAGAATATGTTCTACGGGCTCCCAAGTTGCATCTTTTGTTGAAAACCGTTGGCAAAGAATCGTGCATTCCGTTTTATCCCTTCGTGTACTTTTTTTCAAAATGTTCTTAGCGGCGAAAATTGAGTCATCATGTGGATCAAGCTGTAGCGGGTTCGGGTTATTGTGACAGGATGGCGGGGCCTGGGGTCTGATTTCTGTGGGTCACTAGAGGTGGGATTATTTTCTCCCATTTTGTTCTTTAGAATAGAGTTGTCTTGGTCTCCAGAGTCAGTATGATTTGATTGGAAACTATCATTCGGGATTTTGTTTTCACTTAAGACGTCTAATTAGTTATCATCATCATTATCCGGTGCGGTATATCGATCAATTTCCAGGGTCAAGGTAAGGTTTCACTCTGTTTGCATGAATAACTGCAGCTACTCTCTTGTTATCACATCTTTGCAACACAAAGTGAACAGGTGAGAGCTTTTCAACAACTCGAAAGGGCCCATGCCAGAAATGGCGAAGATTTTCGATAGACCCTTAGCAAGCTTAGGGGTGAAGACCCATACTTTATCACATGGCTAAAAGGTAGGCTCTATTGCGTATTGGTCATGCCTGGTTTTCATTGTTTGCTGAGCAAGTTGATTGTTTGCAAGAGCTATTTTGTGTGCCCGTTCAATATTACTGAATATCCTTCTCCTATGTTCGGCAGCAAACCCTAGAATTCTAAGCCATGCATTATACTGTGATAACACACGACGAGCATTTGAGAACACATTTTTCTCGAGTGTTCTCAAGTGTCCGGAGTGTTTTATTCACTGTATTTATATTGCTTTATGATATCGATTTTACGCTCTGCGAGTAGCGAGAAACAATAAAAGACGCTTTTTCTATGTTTTGTACTGATGAAACAGATTTTCGACCAATCATTGTGCACGGAGGGTCTTATCTATATTGTAATGATGAATTAATTATGGATTTTCGACCAATCATTGCGCACGGAGGGTCCTATCTATATTGTAATGATGAATTAATTATCTCCGGTAATTCTATTGGTTTTGCAGTTCGCAATCAAAATTAACATGCTGAATTCCAACTGAACTTTTCAGCCCTGACCAAGAGAGTTTTTTTTTTATTTCACAGCTCCCATAAATGCAATCCATTCGAGTAATCGTAAGAACTTTATACCAAATAGATTTGATGTAAAAGGAGGTAAGTCAGTTTATAGTGTCAACTCAAGTAGATAAGAAATATTTAGATCGAGCGATCCTGGGTATTACTTTGGGTAGAGGACATAGAATTAAACAAGGTTTATGATTGGCTAAAATAAGAATGGGGTAAGCTTTATCTTTCTTTTGATTGGTTCAAAGATCTGTGTTTTCTAGACGAAGTAAAGGCCATAATTCTTTCTTTGGTTGTGAGAAGAAAGGATGCGAACGTTATATAGCAACTAAATTTTGAAAACAAGAAACAATACTCTTACCAGGTCCTCCCCCCATAGTCTCCCTCCCCTACCCCCCTCGCCTTCTTTCTACTCCTTTTCTTTTCGCTTCAATTCACTAACTTGATCTTTAGTTAGATATTTTCATGATGAAATACACTGGAAGTACACAATGTTAGAAGGATCCTTTCTTACTTAGTGAATGAAATACATACGTACTTAAGTGTCTTCCAATATACTTTCTCACGTGGATGTGATATATATTCTCATGGTTATTTATAATTATGGTAATAAATGCAACTTCCACATGTCGTATGTCAGATATTATTATATACTGGTCATCTATTAAAGTTCTTTCTCTTGTACCCTGATTGGACGAGAGGACAACGCATACACGTAAGCAAATTTTGTTGTCTACCCGAAACTAAGCGTTCAGCAGGCAACATTATGTTACAGGCCAGAAAATAACAAAACCAGAAGTAAATTGTAATTTACAGCGATTTCAAAGGTTTGTAAAGCACAGGTTTGCATTATAAAAGTTCTTTAAACGTTGGTATATAATAGAACAATCAATGACTTTAGCCCCGGAGAAAGTAATTTATTTTATGTACCCCGACGGTGGTCAGCGGTCTCGGGACCAGAAAGTGTTATTAATTAATATGGCATTAGTACTGAACGTTAATGAAGTTCGCCAGACGAGAATTCGAATCTTACATTTGTAATCATCATTGTTTCAAACTTTCCACTGCCATTCAATATCTCCTAAACAGCAAAACCATTCATTGGTCACGTTTCTCATACGCTGCCACTATTCCTTGCAAAAAATGGAGGATGACTGTTCTCGATTATTCAACACATCTCCTATGAACCCAATTTTGGTATATTTAACAATTATTACATTTTCAACTTCGAATATTGCGTTTCTAGCGTTCTGATTGGTTCACTCAATCTCGGTTATCAGCTCATATACCAAATGACCATATAT
>JAOTRI020093601.1:0-15223 GCA_028564885.2 Zoanthus sanctaehelenae | reverse complement strand
GTTAATCTTGAGTAGCTTCAGAATGTTGCTTAATATCATATTTCGATGCTAGGAAAGTTTGGTGTATTTTCATTCTTACGATCTTAAAAAACTATTATGAATTTTTAATCAACGCATAATTGATTAAGGCACAAAAGAAACCATTACTATCAAAGCAAATCTCTAAACCCCCAGAACAACGGGCAGCAATTCTGTTTTTTTTGAGCAGCATTATGGTTATCAGTCTGTTTAGATATTTATTCTAGTTTAAAGTGTACATAACTCAAAAACTGAACGAACTTGATTTTGTTTGAAAAGTCTTTAAAGATGGTTGAAAACGTGATTGGTTTTATCGAAACAGCTCTTTTTATTGCCTAGGTATAGTTTTTTATGCAAGTTAGATCATCCTTGACACTATATAGATGAGTCCATGCTATGAAATAAATCACAAATGCAGTTAAACAGTGACCGTCGGAGTAAAAGAGCCTGAGAGAGCTCCTCCTCTTCTTTTTAAAGTAACAAGGTTTCACGGTTTTTTTAAAGTAACAGACAAAACTTGCATTACAGTAATTACGTAATATTTAGTGATTTCTTGAATGAGCTGTAATTTAGGGCACAAAATAATGGCTATTTGTTGGAATTGCAGGCTTAATTTTTTAATGAAAAGTTTGAGTTTCCCGCGTCTGTTGCTCAATCGATAACCTGCAGTCCATAGTCGTACTTAGACTGTTACCATTATAGATGCTTGGGGCCTGGTGTATTTCTTTATATTTTGACACCGTACGCAACGGAATAATAACCAATTCATGCGTTATTTATTGTTTTTGAATAAGTGTCGAAAGTGATGTCTTACATACCGTAATGATCTATGTAACGCACACTCTCTATTAAACGCATCTTATCAAACTTTCAACCTCGAATATTGCGTTTCAAGAACTAGCGTTCTGATTGGTTCGCTCAACCTCGGTTATCAGCCCATAAACCGAATGATCATATATGGAAACTAACAAAAAAATCTTGTTTCTCAATTTATTAAAAGAGTTTTGCTATTTTCAAGTATGGAAAAGTTCGGAAAACTCATGTATAAATAGAACAACTATTCCATTCACGCTTGATGGATATGAGATGATTATAGCCAACTCGGTGCTACGCTCCTGGTTGGCATGGCTGTTTACCATTTCATATCCAACGCGCGCTCTAGGAATAATTATTAGGGACCTTTAGCAACGAGGACGGGAACTTGAAAGACGACGGCTCCGAAAAATCACCTTTCTGATTTGCTCTCTGTTTACTTGTGCAGGACATTACGGTTTTATTTCTTTGCTTTTTGCTTTATCAATAGCAAAACGATAAAGTCTTTCTTCATGAAGCTAAAGAAATGCTGAGAAACTTCTTGCTTTTATGTCCACGTTGTCTTGACAACTCCAAAACAGGTGTTTTCACGTTTTAATTTTAGCGACAACCCAGTGCACGTGCTTTACTCGCTGCATTCCAACGTGCAGCCCTTGTATTTTCTATTGTTCTCTGCCGTCGTCGTCGGCGTCGCCGTCCTAGTTGCTAAAGGTCCCTAATGACGAGAGGAAAGAGGAGGAAAGTAACCATTGCGATGATTAAGATGGTGATAATAATGTTCATTATTTTGATGTAGATGTTGATGACAAAGATGATGATCACGATGATGACGAAGAAGATTTTGATGATGATGATGATGATGATAATGATGATGATGTCGATGGTGGTGGTGATAATGATGATGACTAAGATGATGATTACGAAGGTGATAATAATGATAATAATGAAAGTAATGAGGTTACTAATGATTTGATGGTGATGAGGATGAAGAGGATGACGAGGGTGATAATAATGGTAATGATGAAGGTAATGAAGTTAGTAATGATGATGACGATGATGATTACGATGATATTAGGCCGGAACTAGAGGAGTAGAAAAAAAAAGATGAGGAACAAGTGCAGAACTCAGAAGTAAGAGGAGGAGCATAACGAGGTGATTATGCGATGGATGACAAACAAGGAAGAAGAGCAGAAATATGATCACAAGGAATATTGATGATGATAATAATGATGATGATAGTAATAATGATGAGGATAATAATGATGATGATAATAATAATAATGATGATGATGATCATAATGATAATGATGATGATGCTGTTGGTGGTGGCTGTGGAAGCTGTGGTGGTGACAAGAAAGTGAAAAAAGATGATGATAGAGATACAGGACGACAGATGGAGAAAGTATGTCGATGAGATTGTGTATGAAGCTTACTATTTCTTTCCAATGGAGTTTATGTGGAATCTACGGAAGACGAGAAGGGCCAGGCCATAATTAATTTTAGAAGCTCGAGAAAAGTTTTAAATCCAAATACTTTTATTAAATCCTTGACCAATATTTTATTCAAATCTGAATTTGTTTTTGGAAATCCTGAAATTGTTTTTAAATCCGAATATGTTTTTAAAATCCCGAAAGGTTTTACAAAATCGCGAAAAGTTTTTCAAATCGCTAAAAGTTTTACAAAATTCCAAAAAATTTTACAAATCGCGAAAAGATTTACAAAATCCTGAAAATTTTTTACGAAATTTCGAAAAGTTTTACAAAATCCTGTAAAGTTTTACGAAATCCCGAAAAGTTTTTCGAAATCCCGAAAAGTTTTTCAAAATCCCGAAAAGTTTTACGAAATCCCGAAAAGTTTTTCATTATGAGCCTGCGAACATGAGTAGGCAGTTGTGTTTCGCAGTGAAGGTACCTTGGGCTTCAACTCAGAAGAATCATCTGAATCACTAATATCTATTTTATCTTTGAGGTGACAATCGGACTCATCTAAAGACGTACATCAAATGCATTGCTGCTTGGTCTCTGGAGCCGGGAGAATTTTCCAGAGCCCTTTTACAAGCCAAATCTCCGGTTTCTGGAAAGAGTTCTTTTAAGGCAGCTATATCTGATGTTAACACTGTAAAGTGGAATCATGACGGTTTGAGACACACAATTTTAATTTTGTCCACCTCTTCACGAAAGCTACCAGAATGAGATTCCCGCATTGCATAAGAACAAATCGATCTTGGAAAACGGTTTGGACAGTTCTCGTTTGTAAGCTGTGAATTCCTCCTCTGTCCCAGGCACTTTGTTCACTACTTTTTGGTCCGGATAGAGGCGGAGAATTTACTCTTCATCTTCAGCAAAAAATTGGTCGAGGTTTGCATTCTTTTTCTTTGCAGCCACGCGAGGGTCTCTTGAGCACTGTAATTCTTGCATGCTTTCAAAGGAATCCTATTTCGTCTTACCGTGCCTAAGTTACCCCTTTCGTTTTCTGCAATTCTACCAACGTTTATAACAACACGACTGTCTTTCAGCGAATGACTGAATTAGCTGTTAGCCCTTAATTTTCCGGCTTTCTTTTTTTACCGAAAAATTGCTGCCTCACTTTCGATTTGCAACTCATGACTCGGGATTTTAAAAACATATTCGGATTAAAAAAATTTTCAGGATTTCCAAAAAAACTAATTCAGATTTGAAAAAAAAAGCATAATTTGAAAAAGTTTTCAAGATTTGAATAAAATATTGGTCAAGAATTTAATAAATAAATAATTATTTTCTCGAGCTTCTAAAATTAATTATGCCTGGCCCTTCTTGGTTTCCGTAGGAATCAATATGTTTAGGGTGAGGCTACCTCAAAACATCGAGTCTTATTTTAATTAGTTTGAACGCTTTGTTCGGCAAAAGGGAGGCGTTCATTCAAGCTCTATTCGGCGGTACGTATTACGATTTCCAGGTACAGTGTAAAAAATTTAGAAAACAAGATGCAAAAAAGCAAATCCTGCCTTTGCCATAATCAGTGTAGTATTTTTCCTAATATAACCTAAACAACAGAGAACAGTTGTACAGTTATTAAAGATGTTATTTTTTTATTTCTATATTTCAACCCTATCTATCTTGGGCTTTTTTGACGTCTCGCAGCCTGGGGAGGGAAACGGGGCAGAGTGTGATTTAATTCCCATACCCTTCACCGTAACTTTCTTATTATTCATCCAAAACTTGAGAAACATAGCTCAATTGATAGATGTTGTTAAGGCTACACGATAGTGGTGTCAATTTGTAATTAAAACAACATTTAATTATAACATTTCATTATTTCTGTCTCTAAAATCAACGTGAGAACTATAAACTCAAATTCTTCCGATGGGAAAGGCAGAAAGAGACTTTGTGATATAGTTAAGGCTTTATAATGATTATGGCATGATGCAATGCTGATGAAATCCCACAATACTTTGTGACTCCCAAGATGTATTGTTTGTGTTACGGTATTTAGAAATGTAATTATTTTTGAAAATCTGGAAAAATGCACAAAAATAAAAATATTGTTAGCAAAAATCTTTATTCAAAAATAAAGTTATTGTTGCAAAAATATTTCCACTGTTGCCATGACAATAAATAATGGATTATTGTTCTTGCTTATAGTAAAAGTAAAATTATTTGATAGGAACACTAAGTTAAATAGTCAATTTAGGTTGTATATCTTCATTACCTGACGTGCAATGCTTGGAATTTGCAAGATTTTGTGTAAAGCTACAATATAAATGTGTTAAGAAAGCCCGTTGCCCATGGCAACAAGAAAAAACTGCTTAATCTCGGTCGCATTTCAATATTTCTACTAAAAAATGTGCACACACGAAAATAGTAAATATATGTACCAAAAAATGTAATTAAGGAACTTTTTTCAAAATGTTTATACTTTAATTACAATACACCGTTTCTAACGTAATGTTATCAAATTAATTGCAGAAATTTGCACAAATCAAGATTGTCTTGAAAATTCTAAGGTTTTTATTATGATTACCAAACTAAGAGTGCGAAAACGTTTTTGAAAATTATGATCAATTTCTTGGTTACCATAGGTATAGAGTAGAGTAGAGTAGAGTACTAAATTGTACGTCAAAAGATTTCTCATAAAATTTTAAGATAAGTCACGAAGTCTCATTAAAATATTCTTTGAACCGGTTAACCGTAGAGAAGTTATGGCCCCAAAAACTTACTGGGGGTGGGGTGAGGTTGAATCAACACCTCCCCCCAGGCTAAGCATTTCCTGTAAAACAAGTCTTTACCCATGGTATACAGCTTTATGAAAGAAATTGAAGTATAACCGGAAAGATAATTATTTGCACGCTGTGCAAGTCAAAATT
This sequence comes from Zoanthus sanctaehelenae, assembly GCA_028564885.2. NCBI lineage: Eukaryota > Metazoa > Cnidaria > Anthozoa > Zoantharia > Zoanthidae > Zoanthus > Zoanthus sanctaehelenae. Next base: position 10,050 of record JAOTRI020093601.1, on the reverse strand, counting down.
ACACAAAGGCATGAAAGAAGGAAGGGAAATAAATCAGTTAATCGGACCTTTTTTCTATTTTCAAAACTATTCAACCAATTGCAACTGCAATTTAATATTAATAATTTGACAAATTAGATAATAAAATTAACTTATTAGGGTTTATCAAATAAGAGAACGAAAATTTTAAGTTGCATTCTTTATTCATCATTCTTATCAGATTAAAAACGATTTTAAGAATCTTTTCATACGATTGTTTAGTTTGAAAAAATAGTCATTAACAATCATTTGACGTGCATGAAATCAGTGTTAAAACTAAAAAAATAGGAGAGTATGGACTACATATAGCTACAGCAATAAAATTCTTGCCTTTCGCAAGTGATATAGAGCAAACGTTTTTCTCCATAAATTCTGTTTTTAAAAATTTTTCAAAACAACCGTCTTCTTGTGTCCTGTGTTTATAAATCGAAATACTGAAAATACTGCGAGACCACTGCTACAAATCTGAGCGGGTGCCGAATCTTTTACAGACCTAGATCAGCAAACGTCTTCAAAAGACATCAAATAATTTTAAAAAATTCTGAAAGCTAATGTATATGGCGGATAAGATACTGAACTGTATAAAAATGATCGAAAACAAAAATTGAGTTTGCTCAATATTTCGATTTGCAAAACAAACCTTCTACGGGGACTGGAGTAAAACTAAAAAAGGAATGTTCGTTAAGATGTTACAGATGCTTTATTTGCATGCCCTGTTGCGGTTCTTTGCTACATCCCTCATACTCTTACACAAACCCATGACAAAGTAGCTACCGCTGATATATCAGTTGCATTTAAAAAAAACACGGGGCTCACGCAAAATTTCTTTATTCTCAATAAAAGATGTATTGATCAGTTAAAAAGATACGTGATTATTCATTTATTGTTTTAAATAAGATTTGTTTTTTTTGTAAGTAGATTAAATTAATACTGACATTTGTATTTAATGCCAAAAGCCACACCTAGTAGAAGTTAGATGTGGTTTTCTTCGATTTTCAGATAATCTTAGTCTTGTCAAAGTCCATAAAAGTATATTACAGGTCATGTTCTTAGTTTAGTCCATTTACTTTAGATTATTCACTTATCATTCGTAGTGGAATTTTAAATTCACTGCATTTCAGTTAGAAAAAAAAAACAAGCTTATGAATTTATCTGAGAAGTTAAGCTCAGCTCAGTTCAGTATATTCGCACTTATTAGGTTTACAGCTACATAAAGAACATATTTTAACAATGGAGGTTTCAAAGTACAAAACTAACTGATAAACAAAACAAACTAAAGCGCGTAGTAACCATAGTAGCACAAGGCTTTCAAGATGGCCACTACCAAGTGCAAATATAGAGACTAACAGATTTATTTACATTTAATACAGTTCATTATTCAATATGTAAATTTTGAAGAAACGGAATTCACGACTCCTTTCCACAGCCACAGGCCCCCGCAGTAGATAAAAATCACTACAGTAACTGTACATACAAAAAGAGTTCATGTCAAGAAATGTAAATTGCTCCAAAAGTGGTATACACACACACAATCAAGAACAATTTAAAAACAAACTTAGGCTGAAAGACATGAAAATGTTTTTAAAATTTAGAGTAATTAACCCTAATAAACTTCAAACCGATCACAAATTAATAACAAATTGAGGCCAGAGGAGCTAAAAGTTTTTAAAACATCAATATAATTGAACCTTGGTAAAATTTATAATCTTATAAAAACAACGTACATTCGGACAAAGTACAAATTTTTATATGATTCTGTTTTACTATGTGAAAAGTGTAAGATGATTTACATTACAAAAGGATTTGTCAGCCATACCAACTTACGTAGAAACGTAATGAAGTACAAGAAATGTAGTATATTCTTAGAGTTGTGCATTCGAAAACTTGCTAATGCGAATTTAAAATGCAGAAATGACTTTTCCTCATTAGTGAAACAATCTTGGATAAGATCATTTATTGTCCTGATATGTGATGTGAGGTCCAAATCTTTCAGAACTTTGTTTTAGTAATAGTGCTAGCCTTGCATTTTATTCTGTTTATTTGCACTTCAAGTGACGTCTGCACTCAAACGAACTTACTATCAGAACTGCTTTAAAATCCTAATCAAACTGGTCAGGCGACCAGTGACCGCGTCAAGTTCTGTCTCTAATGACTTGCATAAAATTAATCAGAACTTGAAGAGTTTTTATCAGAAAACACGTTGTGTTTTGAAAACCCAATTAGGGGTAACTCTGTTGCCATGGTAACGTGAAGTAGAAAGCTAGGTGTTTTTAAAAAGTAAACAACTTTGAGCTATTAATTTGTTGTAAATGTATAATTTATATATTAAATAGTTTTGAAGTTTGTTTCATAGCTTTAGTTCATTAACCGACTTTATTACCAATTAATTTTTTAAAGTAGTTAGTTTATGTAACGTGTTTGACGTCAAAACGTTAACCAGTAGCTCTCTTCACTGAGCGAGGACTCAATGCAGTCACTATGGCAACATTATTTACCCAAACATACCATCAAAATCTGTAAAGACTGTGAGTAGAGGTTAACTGTGCTGACAATGAATTGATGGCGGATCAAACCGTGAAGTAAACTGTTAACTATCTTTTGTGAAGTCGTTTAGTTTCACAAATAAAAACCTTACCGAAAACTACTCTTTACCAACTCGAAACGTTCTTACTGACGATGGGATGCCGTTTATTTGAAGGGGGCGCTTATACAATAGTTCACAATTATCTGCGCCATATACTCCTGGGGCGAGCGCGGCCATTTTACTACAAACAACATGTGTGAGGGGATTTAAAAACACTTTTTAAAACAGTTTTTTATTTGTTTTCTGTCGTTCGAAAAGCCAATATTTCTGGGATATTTTTACAACTCTTTATATTAACGTCTTTAAAGGATTTCTTATCTTTTCGAGGTCTAAGTCAAGAAGGAAAAAAAGCCGAAGTCGTTGTCAGAGCTATTGGTGCGTATGAGTTAGGGGTTCCTGTAAAGTTTTACAGGAGGAAATAATCAGGATGCTAAAGCAGGAATACGAAAGTAATAAATAACTACTTTGCAATTAGCCTCCATCGCGGCCAATCTGGAATGCACAGTCTGTACGATAATACTGACACATATGCCATCTGCACTTGAGGTTGTTAATTAATTGCATAGAATATTACATCATGATACTGCATTTTTTAAAAAATGTTTCACACTTTTTGATAACAGACATTTTCCATTTCATATTTCAGTCCATTGTTTAAAGCTTTGGGAATAATCAAGACATTTTGTAAAACAAGCATGTTATCTATCAAAAGCTAGAACAAATTATGAGAAATTCAATATTCGATTTCAAGGTCCAAAATTTGGAATGCAGTTGATGATGAAACCAAAAAATTGTCCATGTCTTTACTCAACAAGAGTTTGAAACAGGGGTTTATTTAAACCTATTAATCTGGTCTGCTACATTATTCCAACAGGATATTATTTCTCCTGTTTTGCAAACTGTTCTGTTGTTTGTGCACAATATAGATTTAATACAAATACCTATTTCGTTATTTTGTTTTTGGTATCTATTACAGTATCTGAGTATCTGAATATCCTTCGTCTTCTGCTCATGTGAGTGGTGTGTGTGTGTGTGCTTGTGTGTCACCGACCATATTTTGCAAGCTGCACATGTAAATGCAACTGGCGATCTGGCATTTTTGACCCTATGGTTATTACAGGTGGCCAGTAATCCTTCCTTATTCTATCAATTGTAAAATACCTGTAACTTATAAGCAAAAAAAGGAAATAAAGTGATTATAGTTGTTCAGTGTTGTTATTAAAAGGGAAAATATTTACACATTTTGAGATTTTTAAATATGATTAAATGAAAACTTTACTCTTTGCTTTTACAATTTTAAACTAGGCATGGAACTTATTCTATTAGCATTAATATCGGACTTAAACTAATAAAGAAAATTATTTATTCATTGCCCAGAAATAGTTTCAATAGAATTAGAATATTTAAAAAATTAATTGTCACAGAAAGTACCTCAATGTTCTAAGTTTTTCAAAAAAATCAGTTTGTATTATCTCTCTGTGTATTTCTGTGTTTGAGCATGTTACACACTGGTATTTATGTTTAAAGCTAACACAAAATAATGATTTATTACACAATGAAAAGGGAACCATCTTTTGATACAATTATAAAATTGAAATGTACATTAAGTGAATATTGAGACATTGAATCTATGTTAATTAAAAATTAAAAGATAAAATTGTGTAGTAAAGTGAACAAAACATGTAAGAGAAGTCAGAGTCAACTGAATTTTTTTTGTTTAGATTTGTTTGGAATTCTTTACGACCTTTTGCAACGCTTTTCCTTCCAACCATCAGACAAGACTCAGTTGTTTTTCGGCCGTAGATGCCAAACCATCTCTGAAACTGAGTGAACCGTTTTATGCGACCTTTTCGGGATATCTTTGGTCGTTATTACAACCAACTACACAACATCGATTTTTTTTAGACATTCTGTTATATTCCTAAACAAAAACTCGCTTTTCACAAACAAATCGTCCAAAATTTACATATGAAACAGCAATATTATGGATATGGACGCGCTCGCCTCTTTACTTCTTAACATTCTTAAGTAATGGTTTCTTCACCAGTCACAAGGCGCCCCATTTCTACCTTTTCGAAACAATATGTGGATTATGGCATCCTAGCAATGCAGATGTGCGGCGTCATAGAGACGGAGTTGTGACTCAATGATGGCATTTAGTGGCAAACTCAGGCAGATCTAATGCCACCCATATTGAATTAAAATCATTAGAAAAAAATTATAAATATTTCCAAATAGCAAACCTTTACAACGAACGCAAAAATTATATTTACATGTTACTGCATTGGTTGTGTAAAAACTCTCTGTATTGCTGAACAAAAACTGTCATATACATTTGGTAAAAGTATAGAGTTTGTTTAGAGTCAAATCAGTCAGTTTAATATAAAGCTCAAATACTCGAACAAAGCAAACTTAAAATGTTTTTTTAAAGTAATTCTTTAGCTTCGCCAGCCAGATATCATAGGCTCAAGCACAACAAACGTTTAATGCCTTCACATTCAAGTTAAGCATATTTCCTGTTTATTGATACATTGAGTATTATGAAACACGTGCCCTGAACGAGCAGTGTTGCACAATGCTTTGCGTAGGTCATAGGCCAACACTGCGGATTGGAAACATACCAGCGTAGGCCTATATAAGGAATAGGAGGCCCACGTACTTGACAAATAGCGGCGACAAGTTGGGGCCAGCTGAGACGTCAATTAGGTACTTCTCAATCTCTTTCACCAAATTTTCGGGATTACGCTAATATAAAACAGTTCATCATCTCAAGTAGGGAAGCTATGACATTAAGCATGCTGTTTAAGCAAAGCTTGTTTTGCTAAATCATACGAGAGCGGATTTTATGCCATTATAAGTTTTATCTTGTCATAGAGCTTAAAGCGCAATCAAGTGCGATCAAGCTTAAAAGATCACATATACAACCTAAAGATCACACAAATTAAATAAATTAAACACATCAACTTCTCTATCAATATCTTTTATTATTTTTAGAAACAAACAACAGGTTTAAAATATGATTAACATTTGAAAAACATTTCCTCTAAATTTAGTTACATTTGGCACAATCATTGTACATTGTTAACTACAGGTAACCTTGCAATTACTCTACAATCACCGATGCACAAAAACTCATAATTCGTTATCTTTTGAAAATAAAATGATCAAAAGTGATGAAACGTTTATCCGAGGTTCTAGATGACTTGTATCTATCGTTGAATTTAATTAAGGCTGTTACGGAAGCTAAAAGGAATATTTATAGTGTGCCAAGTAGATTGAATTAATATTAAATAACTTAATAATAAATACTTTATTTGGGTTTTACCACTCTAAGGTGGACGAAGACCTTTCACATTACAACACACACATAAACACAGATATAATCCCCCAGGGCCTACGGTTTATAAAGATCCTTACCCGAGAAGACGTGACAGTCTAACCATTAGCAGATGTTAGAGCAAAGAATTGCATTCCGAGAATTAAAGCTATACTACTATGGATTATTGAGTTTAGTTTTAAAGTGACAATCAGAAGATAATTTTTTTAATCTTAAGGTAAAGTAAACTACCACCTGTGTACCACAGGTGGCCAACTAAAATTCAGATTCACTCAAGATCTAAAATGACCATCGGAAATCCAGCATGAACAACGTAATCTTTTCGAACTGTTTAGCCTGTGATACTCAAGTATTGACGTCACGACCTCCAAAATATCCGAGCGGGAATGTTGCCTCAACTTTCCGACTTTCAAGTTAAAACTTTGATGAAAACAAATGTTTATACCGGCTCAAATTTGGGTTTTGACAAAATATTCGTATAATTTTTATTCTATATATGATTAAATAACTTTTCGAGTCATAGCCACTTTAGTCTTCAGCCAATAAGATTGACTTTGATTTTGAAATAGATCAAAATGCTACCGGAAATTTGCAAAATTTATAATAAGGACAAATTAGGTTGCATGTTAGAGCATCAGAAGTACAAGATATAAAGATAGTGAATCTGAAGTTGTGCGATTCACAGATGGTCGGGTGGTAAAATCAATGGCCGGGCTAGTGGATTGGACCGAGAAACTGTAGTTAGATAAATAGTACTACTATAATTATGTCAGGGTCGTAACGAGGGATATTTTTTAGTGACTTATCCCATATTTGTCCCCAAAATGTTGATCCCTGATCCCAAAAACAATGATAATTTTGATTCCTGATCCCGGATACCATGAAAAATACTGCTGATCCACGATCCCGGAGCTATGATCCCTGATCCCGGGGCTGTGATCCCTGATCCCGGGCTGTGATCCCTGATCCCAGCCCTTTTTAGGCCTTTGACCCTGATCCCATTTTCCTCGCTACGACCCTGTTATATGTTAATGATGATAATTAATGTTAATTCTCTCACCAACATCCAAGTCATCTTCCACAACTATTGCAGAGTCATATCCCATCTTATCAAATATTTGGCCAAGTGCCCACTTATAATGGCGTGAAATCTTGTAATAACCTTGAAAGTGTCTCATATGTGGAGGGACACCATCGACGTCACCTAACTGAGGCTGCTTGATATGAACAACTTGATCTCCATACGATTCAATCACGTATGAAGTCTCCAAATGGCCACAATCTTGACTCACGATGATAGGAAATTGCTCAGTTGAAGGTCTGTACTTAAGTAATTGATCTAGACAGCGTTTAACTGAGGGTCTGTTGCAAGCAATAACAAGCACTGGAATCACGAAAGATCGGACCCTGCTCGGTTGATTGTGCTTAACGTTTAAGCCAGATATTTTCAACTTTATAGGTAATTTTGACCGTAAATTCTTTTTCTTGAAAAAGTTAGACAGAATTTTTTCCTTGTTTGCAATTAATGGTTTTATCCGATCCTTTCTCTCCTTTACAGAATTTTTCTTTTTAACAGGTGCAAATCTGAGAGGTTCCGGTCTTTTCCCACGCTCAACTTTAGATTTCCGAATTTCAAATTTTTGCCTTTTGACGTGGTCTTCATTTGTATGGCTTCTGCTATTTTCCAAGCTTTTCTGTTCTTTCAGCTGAACCGATCTAAGGATCTCGCGCGACCGTCCGGAAACAAAGTTGTAAAGGAGTACAACGTTTGCAATCATAAAGACAAATATAATTAGGAGAACTATGCACCCTTGCTTTCTCACTCTTACAATTTTCATTTTTAGGGTTGAGCATATCCGATGTACAAGAATTTTAATTTAATACAATTTGCTGAATGTGTGTTCCAAATATCCTCCATCTTTTGAAAAGACCGCTGACTCTGACACGTCATGCTAACTGCCGGTGCCAGAGAAATCATGCATAAGACGTCGAAAGACGGCCATTTATACCTCGAAAGAAACTCGTTTTATTTTAAAAAGCTTTCTTAAATAAGGTGCGAACTGCAGGTACAGAGTGTACAAAGCAAGCCTCGTGTCTTATTTTAGAATTAAGTACTAATGAGCTTTGTTAAGAAAATATACGGGATAATTTCTGTACTGAGGCGTACTTAGATACTTATTAATTATTTATTTATTTATGCATGCATTTTCATCGAGTTTATTACTAATAAAAGATAAGGCCTAAGTAAGGTTTAGTTTTTACATACAATATAATTAAACAATAGCACTCAAACGTTTTAAAGAACCATTTGCCGCCCTTATAACTAATGCTACTGAAGGGAAAATGTAAGGAATGACCTGCTTATATGGGGCTCATCTTGTTCCTTGGGCCGTCGAGTCCACGTGCTCGCCAACCACGAGTTCCCCAAAATTTTAGAAAGTCACATTCTCATTTCATCATATATACATAATTATCACTAAAACTACTTTAACTGTTGGGTTTAAAACACAAAAGGCTTGATGTTGGTCTGTTAAAGCAGCCGTCAGATAGCAGCGTGTACTTTAGACACACTGAGTTTCTCACAATGCTACTTGTCTGAGTTGAGTTCGCGACTTTTGTTTCAGTTTGTCACATAACATTTTGGCCCATTTGTAGCAAAAAAATATAATGTGATTATATTGTGATATACACGTACGTAATTCTACTCTGTAGTCTTTTAAATCAGTCTTAGCCAAAAAATGTGACTAATGAATAATGCGTCAGTTGAAAGCGGAAAATTTTTAGATTGAAAAATGAGACCAAAGAGTGAACATCCAATATAATATATATATAAGACCACTTAAAAAGTTCCCTAGTTTTTCATCACCGGTGATATTTTAAAAGGTTTTTTGAAGTACGTTTTTTTGGACAAAACAAACCTACACCACTAATACCGGCACTAACAATAACATACTGAAATACAATACAAATTGAGTGACACAAATGCGACTAAATATTGTTATAGGAGATCTGTCAGTCACTCAGTTTGTGGTTTTGGCTTCTTCGTTTCTTTATCTGTTTGAATTATTTTAATTGAAAAAAAGTAAATGGATATCTGAACAGACATATAAACTAGAGCGCTGCCTAAAATGAATACTGAATTGGTTAATTTTCATCAGCAGGATACCAAAAATGCTTTCAATTCTACAATTGGCTATTTTCAAGTTCAGTCTTATGCCTCTGTTACAAAATGAGTCGAAGTGCAAAACCTTTCATATGAAAATGAGTTCCGCATTCATTTCATTTTTATGCAAATCAAAGTCATTTTCTTAAGAATGGACTCGTTCATATAGACTCGTTGTGAAATCGAGGCAGAAGCGAGAGATCTCATGATGGCGTTTGTAAAGTAAAAAAAACCAACGTAAACAGGTAAAAACAGTAAAACCAGTATAAGCCATGGCCGTAACTAAGAGGGAAGTAGGGAAGGATTTGTGGGGAGAGGGGAGGGGCTCTAGCACTGATTTAGTATGTTGACAAAATTCAGTTCATACGCTAATGACAAATCAGTTAATTAGCCAAACAGCTTCTCGCGTGGAAGAATGCCTAAGTTAAAATTGTGTTTAGGGATAAAGTTGAGAGTTTATATGACGCCGATGTACCGGCACATCCCTCTTTCAAATTACTTTTCCTCTGGATTTAAGAATTAGTAGTTTGTGTACAGCTGCTCTCCTTTCCTTTTGAAAAGAGAGACGTCTGTGCTTTGGCGCCGTTAATCTTGTTCAGAAATAAATTTGCATAAGTTTATGCGACGCTGACCACAGAAAGAGCGGCTCAAGTTTCATTGAGAAAAAAGATAGCGAAGTCTCTCTAGATTTCGAAGCTGAGTTTAACAAAACTTGCACGTATTTTTCGTATTCCGATTTGTATCCTGACCAAGTATCAGTTCTTTTTTCCGATTTCTCTCCACAAAAACCGCTTCTTCAGTTTTCTAAAAGATGTCAGTCCAATGAACTTCTTGCTCCGAAGGTCAAAATATTTAACAATTAGACCTCGAGGACGAATGGACTACGAGTTTGAATAGTCCATGAGGCCGTATCACCTAACTAGTTGGACAGAAAAAGCGATAACCGGC
>JAOTRI020093600.1:13874-25885 GCA_028564885.2 Zoanthus sanctaehelenae | reverse complement strand
TAGTAAACTACGAGCTAGGGCTAGGATTCAATACTGTAACCAAAGAAAGTAAACCACAGAAGATCAAAAGAAGAATTATCCCAAACTTGCTGAATGAAAAGTTTGGGAACAAGTTGGGAGAATCAAGCAATACAACTGGGACTGAAAGGGTTAATATGTGTTTGTAACAAAAGTAACAAAAGTGAAAGTTTCAGACGTTTTGCAAGGAAGGTGTGACAAAATTTAATGGTTCAACTAAAAATTATTTAACAATCCTTCTTAAATGTTTTTGTAATAAAATGAAAAGTTCAGCAAATAAAGTATGAATGCTTAAATTGTTCACGCAGGGTGACTGGTTTCCTCGACGCTTGGCCCAAGTTAGATAAATGGTTCACCAAATTCGGAATTCTTCAGAACGTTAATGCAAATAAACTTCAAGGTACGATTTGATATTAATATAATTATAATATTAGTGATAATTGTGTCGGTATAGATATAGATTGCACATTGATTGCCTCGAAGCTCATTATGGCAACGTTCCATGGACTCCATTTGAAAATTGAATCCTCAGGGTACAGCTATTCTTTTCAGGGTCGTTGACAAGCGCTTGATGTATTACTTAACTTTTCCCATCTCGGTATATATCTAACAACAACGACTTTATACACCAAGAACTACAAATTTCTAGATATAGAACTGGCAATAAATTGATTGGCCAGCTGGTTGGCGTCTGGTTAGCCTAGTTGGTAATATGCTAGTCTGTCGTGCGGGAGGCTAGGGTTCGATTCCCAGCCGAACCAATTCTCAAAGTTTTAAAATAATTGAGGAGAAAGTGCTGCTCTAAAATCTGCCAATAGTTAGACTTTTACGTGTTCTTGGATAAGGACTTTAACCCATAGGTCCAATTTCTCAACACTCTATTTGTCGAAAACAGCAGGGTAATGATCGCGGTCTTGTGGTCTGTCTTCATCAGTAGTACTTAGGCCATTTACAGATATTAATATAATATGTGAGCCGCTGTTGCGGACTATCTAAGAAACCTTTACTGTTGAAAACTGTATTTATTTGTGATGCGCATTTGATCATAACTATAGGAAAAATATTCAATGTAAATATTAGATATTATTAATTTGTATTATATAATTATCCATAAAATACTTATATTTCTCCCTTACCATGCTTACACCTTGAGTGTGCTTCACGGCAGCTTTGCGATTCATTCAACATGGTTGCAAATTATTCTATGGATAATTATATGATAAACAGAGTATTACATGTTCGCTTGGAGATACTGATTTTATCTTCTCGTGTTAAAAATATCTCACGAGTGAGCGTAGTGAACGAGTGAGATATTTTTTTCAACACTCGAAGATAAAATCCGTATCTCCGCGCACCTATGTAATATCCTTTATTTATTGACTGCAATAACAACTGGGGCTAAACATGCCATATTTCAGCTCCCCTTTGGTGGATAGTTATTCATTACTACCAATTCTTGTTGCCGCAATGATTATAAATGTCATGTGTATTGATACAGATGATCTGTACGAGGAGGTTGCTGCTCTACTGAATGACACGTACATGAAGTTGACTGCACCACCACAGGAGGCCCAGTCGGTAAGTAACAACAATATATGGCGTAATTTAGACAACTTCAACTTCAACTTGAAGTAATTCAGACGCGTGGCCAGGAACGTTTCAAAAGTACGCACACATTAAAGAGATGTTAAAGTGCTAATTGTTTTGCAGTTTACCTGTTCCGCTCGATACCTATCACATGCTCTTAATAAAACACATCATAGTAAATACATTGGTAACAATTTATCGACAATTCTAACTTACATTGGTGGTAGATTATTCATTTATATAATATATATATACAGTACATTATTGTAGCGCCTATTATGAAATAACCCCTAACCCTGTAATAGACACATAATTTATCATATATGAAGGACCTGCGACATTGACTTCAAATTCACCAGATAGCTTGCCTTCTTAAATTTAACATAACGATAATCACATTCGGTCATGTAACTCGTCCCATTTGTTCTTTTTTAAAAAATAAAATACTGAATTTATTTAACGTCAATTACGAAGAAAGTGGTTACCCATTCTTCCTAATGTTTAATCGCTCGACGGCAGAGATCTTGGCGTAAAAGTCGACTTTGCAGAGGGAAGAAAACCGGAGTACCTGGAGAAAAACTCTCGGAGTCAGATCGAGGTCGATAAATCTCAGACCACATGCGGAGGCCAGGAATCGATCCCTGGTCTTAGAGATTGGAGGCACTATCGATGACCACTATGTTAACCTGATTCCTCGTTAGAGATTTTCATGCTTCGAATCACATTCCGGTTTTTTTTATTAAACGTTTGTGACATACGCTTGTTCGTATTTGCGCAGAGGTAGCTAAGTGTCTGTAGTATGGCCCTCGTTGTAACTAGTTGAATGTGTTGATGGTTAAATTAAGTCCTTCACAACAGTCTTCAAACGTATATAAACATAAACTCCTTACACGTGGCTCCGAAACTGCATGGCTGTTCATGATGGCATTTTTAGATACAACCTACATGATAACTATCTATATTTTTTTCATTTTTCTTTGAATACATTAAAAATTTTAAATTTTACTGATATAGTTTCATTACAATTCAAATCTAATTTTATTACAATACTAATTACAATAGATTAAAGTTATTGACATAAATACTACTTTGTTATCAATTGCTGTTTTGAAATTAAATTAATATTTTTTCTTTAAACAGAAATATCCGTTTTAAATTATAAAAATGCTAGGTTTGTTAATAAGGAGGTGGTAGAGCTATAAGACAACATAAGAAAAATAACTTCGGAATTTTTCCATCTCAAATCAAATTTGAAATCAATTATTTCATTTTTGAGACGCAGAAAGTGTAATTTATTTGTTTCTAACTTGTTTTTCAACCAAATCGTTTTGGCCAAATGTTATTAAATGGATTCAACAAAGCTTTAGAAATAACGATTTCAATTATTCGAAACTAAATACAACTTTTAGTTCTAATTATGTTTGTAACACCAGCTCAAATTTAACTTTGCAAGGCCCAGTTGTTCAAAAGCAGATTAGCACTAACCCAGAGTTAACTGTTTAACCCACGATCTTGTTTCCAATCTTACAAGGAGAAATTTTAGCTGTAATTTTCGGATTAACGAGACTTTTCCTAAAATAAATTTAAACAGTATTCATAATAACCGTTTATTATTTTTTCTTAAATAAGAAATTCCTGTTTGAATTTGTGCTTAACCCATCGTTTAACTTAACCAGCCTTTGAACAATTGGGCCCTGTTCGCCAAACAGTTTCTCCTTTATTGTAAGATTAAACATAAAAAAACCGAAACAACAAATTCTATACAAAAGTTAAAGAACTTTTACTATTTCGAATAATCTTCTGCCACAAAGGATAGAATATCTAATATTGCACTTTTTACATTTACCAGAATTTTATTTCTTTATTTTTCTTTCTTTTTGCTTTTTTTTCAATATTGAAAAAATGATGAGTTCATGATAGCTTTTCATCATACAAGTTCCATTTGTAAATTAACCTCTTTGTTGTTAAAGAAAAATGAAATAAAAACACTTTTTCATTTCTAATATCATTTACCAAGACTGCTAGCAGGATGATGTCAAAATTCTGTTTTCGATGATGAATAGTTCCTTCCTGGTTTAATTAGATACCGGATCTTAATGTTCCTTTACCAAAATATTATTCATTGCTAAGCCAACGCAAAGACAAATAATGTCCAAATTCTTTTAGTCGTTAATCAGATGAAATGGAAAAGATAATTTTCAATTTGTCAGCTGTTTATACACGTTGTTGCGACAATTGTAATGTGATCTTTTAGTCGTTTAAACAATGCGTTTACTACTTTTAGGTGCATCTTGTTAGTTGTTTTAAAACCTTTTTTTATACGGAGACCATTGGAAAGCTATACTTTGAGCCACCAGGAAAAAAACAACCCTTATTTGGGTTGTCGTTAAACGCCCGCAATCTGCCAGCTTGAAATTAGCGTAGATAAACAGAAGATTACAAAAACGCTCGAAAAAAAAGATAGACAAAATATATCGTTTGGTGAATTTTCAGAATATCTTTCGCAACTTCAAATTTTATTAACAACCCTTCTCGTGGCTTTTTAACTAGTTTAAACCTTTCACGTTTCATGTTATATTGCTAAATTCTCCCAACTTGTTCCCGTACTTTCCGTTAAGCAAGTTTGAGAGAATTTTACTTTCAATCTTTAGTAGTTTGCTTTACTTGATCAAATTTCAATTCCTCATACCAAATGTTTTATTTTGTATGTGTTATGTAAGGAGAAGTTAGGTGTTGGTAATTGATTGGGACTTAATGGTTTAAGTTGCACTTAAGTAAAAGTAACCGTTTGAGTAGAAAAGCTATCAACTTGCCTGTGCAAGTTATCAACGATCTGATTCTGCATATACATATTTTAATTACCAAAGCCATGGTAGCTGGGTAAATCCTTTAAGACCCGTTACTTTTTTCCAGTTTCCGTAGTGTTAAGCGGACGAAAGTCTTTGACTTTCCCTGGGCGCAATTGTTCAAAAGCCGATTAGCACTAACCCAGGGTTAAATTTTTATCCCACAATCTTGTTTCCACTCTTACAGGCAGAGATTTTAGCTGTAATTTTAGGATTAACAAGACTTTTCCAAGAAAAATCGAAACAGTGTTACCTTTTCTTAAAGAAGAAATTCCTATTTAAATTTTTGCTTAACCCAGGGTTTAACTTAACGACTGGGCCCTGGAGGGAACGCTAATCCAACGCAGTTTAGCTCCCAGCAAAGACTGTTAATCATTTACCTTCCCTGGAGGGAAGGAGAAGAAGGTCACACAAGTATTCGAATCCCGGCAAAGCCGAGAATAGAACCGTGGACTAAAATTTTGCCTAATTCCAGTTTACTCTTTTTCTTTGTTAAACTTGTCAACATTAAAACAAATTAATAAATGGAAATGGAAAACTTTGTGGCTAGAAAGGAAAGATCTAACCTACACTGCCAACAATTTCCGCTCAAAATTACCGACGTTCTAAATAAAAGGTATTTTTCCTGCGTTTCTTACTCTTACACTAAAATGCGCAGTCTCACTCCGATGTCCAGACTTTTGATCGGTGGGACTAAAAATCACTTCTGTATCTAATAAGTTATCGGCGAAATAGAAGGTTGCACAAATGTTTCAATCTCGCCTAAACCGGGGATCGAACTGAAAACCTCGTTGCCGGAAAACAAAGATCTTACCAACCGTGCCAACTTCCGCTCCATCTAGTTAAGGGCGCATTAAACATAAATAGTAATCTTTAGGTAGTAGTGCCATCATCATGCAAAATTCTATATCTGGATATATATAGACACATTTTAATTACGAAAAAGGAAACCTCATTTTTTTTGATTGAACGTTTTAGAAATTAGTTTCCCCTCAGAATAGATACTTGTTTTTGAATAACTCTGTGAACTGCTTGTCGGATTTCTTTGATTCTGATACAGAACAAAAGGGGATTCAAGGTGCTGTTTAGAAGTACGAGCACTTCAGACAGGTCATAAGTCAGGCGGAGTTCTCCTCCCATTGTTCTAGTTTCAGAGACATAATAAGCAAGAGACGCGCACATATGTGGAATGTAACATATCATGAAAATCACAAACACTGCTGCCGTTGTCAGAGACGAACGTTTAAGTTTCTTGAAGTCTTTATCTCCTTGACCCTGGAATCGTTTTGGGTTATTTAGTTCCATTATCGCACATCGATGCTTTTGCACGATTCTGAAAATTGTTATATAAGTGAGTAAATTCACAAAGAGTCCAAGAACCATAACACTTCCGGCAATTAGTTCAAAATCCGTGAAACCCGGAAGAAATGGAGTTACCATGAAGCATGCCATAGAGATCCAAATGCCCACCTCCAGGGTGATTATCCTTGGAATTGTTACGATTGCACGGTACCGGAGATGAAGTTTGAGAGCAAGGAGTCTATCCAAGCTGATTGCAATTAGAGTGAGGAAAGAGACTCCGGATAGAAAATAAGCCGTCAAGAATTTGGTCATATGTGAAGTGCAAAACATTTTATAATTTTCCAAAGTTCTCGAAATGTGTAAAGCGATTAGTGCAGACTCGGTGACAGCTCCCGCAAGAAAATCCGTGATTGCGAGGCAGCAGAGTAGAACATTTGACGGGCTGTGAAGAGAAGGTGTTCCCAGTATACCAGTAATCACAAGACCGTTTGTAAAAACACTTGTTAAGGCGATAATAGTGTGAGTAACACACAACGCAACGCTGATGGTTTTAAATGATTGTATATCTTTTACGTAGTCGTTCAGAATGTCCAGGGAGCAGTTTGTTGTTTCGAAGATTTCAGAAACCGAGCTATTAGAAATGTTTAGTGCTAAATGCATCGCAGCCCATTGAATTTTGCGCATCTTTTTTTTTCATCTGAATAAGGAAAACGGCACCACCTGCTGTAAAGAAATAAGACACTTAAATGGTCAATTTAGTTCTTCATTCATTCATTGACTTTCATATCATTGTCAGCCGGCAGTGAGTATCGTGATATTACGTTTGCATAGAGAAACTTCTTTTCATTTTTCTAATAGAAAATACTATAAAACTTTCTTTCCTATTTGTACATGAAAGCTTAATTTCCTTCTATTGATTTGACCTGAACAAACACAACCGTCTGGTAACTATGTCTTTTCATGTAAATTAAATGAGTATTTTTTCGAAATTTTAGTCGAAAATCCTGAATCCAGAAATTAAAACTAAAGAATCTAAAAAGCTTAATTATCGATTGAATACTTTTTATTTTGAAAAAAAGGACTTATGAACAGCATAAGTGCAGTTCATCTTCAGTTTTTGGCTTCTATTACAATCAGTGGTTTTATATTAGCTGAGGTATCTTTCGTTGGTCTTTGTTAGAACGAGCAAGTCATTAAGTGGAAGATAACTAACGAATCTTTAATTCCTTATTTTACTATTGAAGCCGGATCTCCCTATTATACCAAAGGCGATGATTTTATACTTTTTTTCGTTGAATTTTAAATTCGAGTCCTTATAAAAGCGATTATTTAAGTGAAAACTAAAACATAATATATCGCGTTTCCTATAAAAATATAATAAATGTGAAATAAGATGTAAGCATAGAATATCTTGAGTGTCTTCGAGTCATTTGTTTAAAATTTCTATAAATTTTGGAGGAAAAACTAAATGAATTTGATGTTTTGAGATCTCATGTATAATTTAACTCCTCCCTATATTTCATAAATCTACATTAGCTGTCAATCACATGGCGCCATTAAAGCATGCAGATGCAATTTTCTTCAGTGAAATATATCAAGACTTTTTAAACCTAGATTCATATACTGTAGTCCAAACATTTTTCCCACCAGTCTGAATATTGATCTTATTGGTTCAGTTGATTAACAAAATAAAAAATGAAAACAGTTTAGTAATATTTAACCTCCTCCAACATCTTGCTGTGGTGCCAAATATATATAAATATTGCTTATTTAGTGAAAACATAGTTTGCTATCTATCACAAATACTGCAGTCTGATTGGTTACACTACTCGCTATCTGCCAGGTGATAAATTAGGCGTCCTTTATCCGCTTTCCAGACGTTTCGAGAGAGGAACTAAACGCTCTTAAGTTTAAAAAGAAAAACCAGAGAAAATTAAGATAGAAAAATTTGTTTTAAAAATAATGAAAAATAGTGAAAAAATAATGAATTTGAAGAATCAATTTAACAGTTTCAGTTGAAGAATAATTGCTCGCGAATCATCAGGGTTCTTTAAATATAACTTTAAATGTTTATCAAAAAAAATTGTTGTTCTTTTGCCTGTTATTCAGAGATTTCTTCTAAAATGTTTAGAATACTCGCTTGCAATTTATAATAAATTTTATCACCAAACGGTTGAGTATTTCAGTCATTGCCCGAATCAGTCGTTCTATCAGGCGATAAAAAGTCCGAACTTGTATTTTCTTATTACTATAGAAATTATGAGAACCTTGTATTGAGTGTAAAACAACTCCCTAATATTTGTTTCAATATCTACAATTACAAATTTTGCGACATATTGCCATTTTCAACATTAATTTTTTTTTGTGTTATTTGTGATTAGTCTTGGTGACTTTTCCGACACCTGATTAATGCAAAATGATATTATGATAGATTTTTACCAATCGCACTCGCGGATTTGGACAGTGAACGAACATTGCATATCTTAGGGAAGTCTCACATATCGATTTTGCCCACAAGAAACGTCAATTTTACGTTTGGGGTTGGGGGGTTGGGGTAAGCGAAGTTTCTCTGTGACACATCGTGGAAAAATTTGATACTTTTGTTAAAAAATCCTGGACTTTTTGGAAACATCTTGGAAAGGGGTGTAAGATAACTTTTGACTTACTGTATACTCATCGGTCAATTCGTTATATGTTGTTTATATAGCATGTAGTCTGATAAGACAAGAAATTTTATGCAGACTACTTTGTAGGGAGAGGAGTGGTCGTCGATTTCTTGCCTGAAACTCATATATAATTAAGTATTCTTTTCAGCGAGCCAAGAAATCGATGAAATCAGCCGCAAGCTCATTCGTTTCTGTCGAGTTCGCGGTCACTGCTGACAGCTGACGTAACCTTTTTTCTCCAGAACGTGTTCTATATTTTTTTGCTTCTTTTATTCGGTCACATGTTATACGATTACTGTTTTTTAAGACTCGCAGAAGTTTCAGCGGAATAAAATCGTTATTGAAGCATTTAATGATAAAATTGACGTTGATGGAAACTTCATCGAAGACATCTTAAATAAAGTTATGAACGCTATTCTCTGTTAACCTTAATTAAAAACCCTTACAATGTTTTCAGATCACAAAAATACTTTAGAAGAGCTTATGCTTTTTCTAAGGCCCATCCATGAACCAAATTGATTCTTGAAGAAAATAATTTAAATTATGGATTAGTTACTGGAAGTGAGTAGTTTGTTTACAAATATACCCACGAGCTGGAGATTAATAGAACGAGAAAAGTAAATGATGGACGAGGCAAAGCCGAGTTCATTATAAGACATTTCGAGTTCATTTTATCAATAGCAAGTGGGTATATTTGTAAACAAACTACTCACTAAAAGAAACTAACCCTTTTAATAAGCATGCTGAGTTTACAACGAACTTCAATCAAGAGTCGAGTTTGAACAATTTAATTAAACAAGTGCAGGATTAAAATTACAGATTAAGTTCAAATAGAATAACAAAAAGTCATTCATGGAAAATGATATTAAAAAGACAGAACTCTTAAAAATCAACGCGAAGAAAATAGTTTTTAATTACGCAAAGGCGAAATGAAGCTTTTTCTGGATTTAGCCAAAAGCTAAAATGAAATCGCAAATTATATAATCAGCAAATATCTTGTTTTCGACTTCGTCAGTATGTCCTTCGGGAAGTTAGTTCAATGTTTAAATAAAACATTAGAAGAAGTCAACAAATGTTTTCTCACGCCGCCATCCCCGATTGAGAAGTACCGAACCGCCATCTTGAAGATTTCTTGTCAAAACAAGTCAGGAATCTGTATATTTTCGCTCCAAAATATTCGCACCATAAAACAAACCAATTACAACAACTGAAAATCCGGTATTCAGTGAATCTGGAAATAATTTGCATTCCATGTTTAAAAAATCCAAAAAAAAAACTGTTTACAAATGTTCCAAAGTGCTTGACAAGAAACCCGAACTCGGAAACGTATCTAAAACTAAAAGGCGGGAAAACTGTTGGACACGTGCGCTTAAAACCCCGCCAAATTAAAAAACTCGAGTGTTTACTCTGATAAAATAAAGGACAACTTTAAAAAGAATAGAATTACTGATAAATTTTAAGAATTCATCTTTTTCTATAATGAGCTGTTGAGTGTGGTCTGTTCTCTTATTCCTCATGGTTATGTGATCGATTTTGACCAATTTCACGCGCGGATTTTTTTCCAGTCAACCGAGGTTGCTTATTACTTAAGAAATAATTCATGCGGAGCTTGCGTGTAGCGTCTTATGGATGCACGCGGGAAGCTGGGAGAGGACGAGAGAAGCCTTTGAGCAGCACGAGGCGAGGCAAACCTCACCGCTTCGCTAACATCATTAACTGGTTTTTCTTGAAAGTTACGATATTTGGCAACTCTTCGTCTACTATAGCAACTTTATCAGTTTATCGAGTGCGCGAAAAGTGTCTATATATATCATTATATGTTCTAATTCTATTTTAACTACTCAGTCTTACTGCTTTAAAATTTATGAATATTAATTATAATGTGAAGCAAACTGAAACTGAACTGAACTAACTTATCGCGTCTCGGTTATGAATGTAACACACAAGGACTTATCAAGTATAGATAGAACAAACGTGCTTGTATAGCCTACTTAAAGCCATATAAATTATTGGGTACTATGGCTATAAAGATGAACTCTAGCTTCCATAGAAGAAACGTGCTAGTAGCTAACTTGAAGTCACTATATTGGGTACTATGGTTATAAAGACGAACTCAAGTATAGATAGCACAAACGTGCTAGTAGCTAACTTGAAGCCACTAAATTGGGTACTATGGTTACAAAAATGAACTCAAGTTTAGATAGCACAAACGTGCTTGTAGCTAACTTGAAGCCACTACATTGGGTACTATGGCTATAAAGATGAACTTCAGTATAGATAGCACAAACGTGCTAGTAGCTAACATGAAGCCACTATATTGGGTACTATGGCTATAAAGATGAACTCTAGTATCCATAGAACAAACGTACTACTAGTTAACATGAAGCCACTATATTGGGTACTATGGCTATAAAGATGAACTCAAGTATAGATAACACAAACGTGCTAGTAGTTAACTTGAAGCCACTATATTGAGTACTATGGCTATAAAGATGAACTTAAGTATAGATAGCACAAACGTGCTAGTAGCTAATTTGAAGCCACTATATTGGGTACTATGGCTATAAAGATGAACTCAAGTATAGATAACACAAACGTGCTAATAGCTAACTTGAAGCCACTATATTGGGTACTATGGCTATAAAAATGAACTCAAGTATAGATAACTCAAACGTGCTAGTAGCTAACTTGAAGCCACTATATTGGGTACTATGGCTATAAAGATGAACTCAAGTATAGATAACTCAAACGTGCTAGTAGCTAACTTGAAGCCACTATATTGGGCACTATGGCTATAAACATAAACTCAAATATTGATTGCACAAACGTGCTTGTAGCTAACTTAAATCCACTGTATTGGGCGCTATGGCTATAAACATAAACTCAAGTATTGATTGCACAAACGTGCTACTAGCCAACTTGAAGCTAATATATTGGGCGCTATTGCTATAAAGATAAACTCAAGTATTGATAGCACAAACGTGCTAGTAGCTAACTTGAAGCCACTATAAACTCCAGAGTAGATAGTACAAACATGCTAGAAGCTACCTGCAAGCTATGCACTATATTGGGTGCTTTATATGACTATAAGGATAAAAATGGGCACTATAGTCGCTTGGGTATTGGTCTTTACCCCGTTAAACTTTTTCACTGATACTATAATTGAAAGGTTGTTTTAGGGTATGCCACAGAAGCTGAATAACTGGTGGACCAAAGAGTAACCTTAGTGGTGATATTTTGTTGTTCTTCTGCTGCTCGGAGATGGATATTACTTGGCTATAATCACCAGCTAGCTTTTATCTTATTATTAGTATTTTACATTTTTCCCTAGTTTCTAGTTAGCTTCATGAAGACTCTATTAACCAACTTTGTTGGGAAAGACGAGTCAGCTTTGGTGATGAATAAAGTTCATTATAACGTTTAAATATCGACTTGACCAGATATAGAACTTATAAACTTGATTTTACCCTTTGCGTTTGAGGACGTTTATACACCATATCAGAGTTCAAAAAGTCTCATATCCTATTAGTTTTATTATTTATTAAAATGATATACCTGTATAGATTCCACTTGCTAGAAATGATGAAACTCC
>JAOTRI020093589.1:0-15223 GCA_028564885.2 Zoanthus sanctaehelenae | reverse complement strand
TCTACCGATCTTTTTTCGATGCTTTTACCTTTACATTTTTCATGACATTATACCGCAACAGCTTGTTGTATTTTCATGAATGTGGTTATTTATTTCATTTGAACACTAAATTTATTGTTACAGTTTAATATGTTTACATTTCGTAAATAAATCAATTGTTTTATGATGCTTTAACGGTAAAATGTGAAAGAAATGAATGTGATATAGGTGCGGGTTATACGCGGGTGCGGGTAATCTGTTAACTTTTGTTTCTTTTGGTGATAAAAGTATGGGGGTGCGGGTTATCTGCAGTGCGGGTTATAGTCTGGAAAATACGGTATCACTTTTTAAATCTTAAGATAAAAGCTATTACTATCTTAAGTAGAACTCAAATATTGAACACAAGACGAAGAATTCCAATCCTAAGTAATGCTTCTTAATCATAAGAGATTTAGAATTCAAATTTTGATGGAGCAACGAGCAACAGGTAACTGTGACATAGCAGTAGTAAGATGTCGTTCATTGTCATTATTAGTGTTTTTATAGAAAAAACGTGACAAACAAAGTACTTCAAACTGAGTTTCTCTGTTTCTTGCTGTGTTTTAAACCATGATCAAAGAACGTTTTGAGTTGACAGAGTTAGCATTCAACCAGAAGCTTTACGAGTACTTTCTCCTACATCATTACACCAGGGCTTCATAATGGATTATAAAGTTGTTCAATAGTTATTACTAAATTATAAAAAAGCAATATAAGGATTTAAAGAGAGTTCATTTAATTATGCAGCAGTACATAAGTCATGAATTGTTCTTTAAGCAACATTATAAATGCAAAAAGCAGCAATAACAAACTTGAACAATCATGCAATTCCTCTTTTAAAGTATGCATCAATCTTAAATTCCAGGGGCTCAAAACTGACATTTCAATTTAATAGTCTAATGGCTAAAGACAATTTTGATGATAATAGCAAAAGACTTTCTATTACTACCTAGCCATTTGCTTAAATTCTGAAATGGCCTCCTTGATAAAGTCTAATAGAAACTTGTATAGCCAAGAGTGGCTAGTGATTTTCTACCAGTATGTTGCTACTAAGTTAACTACCATTAGTATCAAGCCCAGAACTCAATGATGGTTTTACCAAAACTGAACTTTTACTTGTTTCCTTTAAACTTCACTAGGGTTCTAATTCAGTAGAATAAATAAGCAAATGTAGATAAGTTTCTTACAAAAATAAGAGCCATATTATGACTGACTCATGTACAGCAAGAAATTTTGTTTGAAATCTAGCTCTGCTGATTGGACCCAACCAAGCAAATTGCAGCAAGTTTTAAACCATCAGAACAATATTATAGTAATTAGCTAGGCGATTGTACTTTACCATCCTCTATTTCATCTTCTATATCTGCTACTCCTCGCCTCACGACTCGTGGCCTCATCACACTGTCTTCACCAGTCCATGAATCAGCATCCACTGCTGGACCAAAATGAACCATAACATTAGTGTTGTGCATCATAATGCTTTCATTGTCGGCAAGATCCACTTTCCTTGGCCACTGATTGACTTGGATTGCTTTCAGGTACTCTTCCTAATAAATGACAAGAAAAAAACAGTTAGCCTGAATATATTAATTCCACAAACTGCAGCCCAGGTTATCAAAGTTTTGCACACTGTACTGCTGCAACAACATTTCTTTTCTCTATCTCGGAGTTCATTCTAAGATGTCTACAGTACTTTTTAACTAACTTTTCACATTTAAATCTCCAAAGATAATAAATTGTACAATGTGGTTCAAGCAGTTTGTTAGAAACTGCAGTAAGTCATCCAACCACAATCATGGATTTTTGGATCTGCTGTGATTTGAGAAAAACTTTAGTCAGTTCCTAAATGGATGACACAGCTTTCCATTCCTACAAGGTCAGTAAATAGTGTAACAGGTTCTAATTGGAGCTACAGTAACCTGTGATGGATGTGTCCTTATCCAGGGGGAGCTAACCTTAGTAGATTAGTGTTCCCTTAGATCCAGTTATAGTTACAGTGGCGGATACAGAAATTCTAGAAAGGGGGTGAATAATACAAAGCATTTACCAGTGGCTCTAGGAGAAGAAGGGTGGCAAGTACAAAGAATGTACCAGAAAATTGAAGAAGGGGGTAGGGGGGTGAAAATTTACCCAATTCCACCTCTCTGTATCCACCCCTGAGTTATCCACTCTACAAATAAACCACTGCACTCTGGTAAAGATTAAACTTTTAGGTCAAGAACACATGTGTGATAAATACCTCAAGCTGTCTGGCCAAATCTTCAGTGTAAGGAGTCAGCTTTGATGCACCACTTCCTTTGCAAAACCAAGAGCATCTCCGTACAACAGTAACACTTTCATCCCAATATATAGCATGACGCAGTCGCTTATCAAGATTAACATCATATCTTCCCCCATCTGTGGGTATAATTCTATCTTTTCCAGTTGGTGCTGATTGTGAGGCAAGTTCTAATGCCTCAGAGTCTATGCGAGAAAAGGGTGTCCATTTTCGACCTTCTTTTAAATAAAACCAGTGTGGTACAACTGGTTCTGGTATTTGAGGTGCAGCAACTGGTGTTGGAGGTGGTACGCTGTACTTTGATGGACTTAACCCTGGTGTTCCTTGACTGATAGGAGGTAACTTTGCAGCTGTAGGAGTCAAATTAACTGGAGTGTCATAATTTTGACTTTCAGTTGGTTGTAGTTGTGAAGAATTCGCTATTGTTTGTTGTGGCAAAGGAGCTACTGACTGAAAAGCCTTCTGGGAAGGTGATGTAACATTTTGCACTGGAAAACTTTGAGAAGATCCAGCAACTTCTTGTGGTTGTGGTGGAGGTGCAACTTGGTGACTTGCTGGAATTTGAGATGGTGATCCAGTACCATGTAGGAAGGGTACCTCCCCTTGCTGTGGAGGTAACTGCTGAAAGCCAGTGAATAGCGGAGGCTGTGAACTTGAGGGTGATGTTTGCTGGCCAATAAAGCTTCCTTTCTCAGATTCTAAGGCAGTGATTGCTAAAAATAATAAAATATAGTTAACTCATCATCATATCACATCTCCTTACATAACAAATAAGACACTTGGTACTGAGAAATTAAGGATTGATCAAAAAGGAGAAACTATAGAAGACCAAATATAAAATTCTCTACAACTGGGATTGAAAAGGTTAAAACGGAATAGAGTTACCCCACTCTGGCAGCAATCTCTCCAACTCCCACTCTCCATCTTGCTCAATCCATTACATCCTCCTTCTTCAAACCAACACTCAAGATTGTTCACCTTCTTCACTTATGATTTCATTTAACTATTTAGAAAACGCAAATACCAGGCCCTAGAATGTCTCACTAGTTTTCAGATCTTACCCTTCTTGCCCAGCTAGTTAATCATGGTAAACATTTGTTCATGTTTTTCCTTCGAACTATTCAGTGAAAAAAGTACATGTGGAAAACACAAGAGAAGAAGAGCAAGAGAGCTGGTTTGAAAAAACGGATGCCATGAATTGAGCAAGAAGTACAAGGTTACCTTAACTACAGTACGCAGGCATTTTTTGTTTGCCTTGAGGCCTGAATTAATATACTGTATCTTATACAGATGGTGGTGTGGTTGCCGTATACTATACTGGTAAACACATGCCTCCTTTTCTAAGTATGATTGTATCAAGTAAAGTTTTGATAATGTAAACCACTGTTTATTAAATGGAGCCAAAAGGTAACTCTTACTTAAAACAATGGATAAAAGTAGTAGAGTAAAAGTTTAGAGATCTACTTAAAAAAAACTATGTTTAATATGAACATGGTTTCAGTGTTATTTCAGTTCCTAACCAATAAAAGCACAGAATTCCCAGCCACTATCATGGTTTAATCGAAAACAAAGTGGCAGAGTATTCCGTTGTACCTTCGCGGCTTACATATACTACAAATCAAAACTGAAAAGAGAAAAACAGGTTAGGAAAAAGGCAAGTTGCAACAAAACAATACAACTAAAAGTAACAAATAGCTACTGTGTGTTCATCAAGAGTTAACTTATACATAAATATTTGTTTCGAGTTTCATTTACGTAATCAAAATTTAATTACCACTCTGATTTTCGCGGCCATTACCAGCTGCGGTAGAGGTAGAGGCATTCGAAGATGGAGGTGTGTCAAGTGAAAATACTGGCGCGTTTGAAGTTCCCACTGCCCCTGAAGTCGGAACAAGCGACGGTCCGAAATTCAATGGTCCCGCAAGTTCTGCTAGTGAAATTCCTTGACTCTGGGAATTCGAAAAATTCGGCCTTCCGTAGTTACTTTGGCCTTGCTTATCCGCCATCTTGACACGTCAGAACCAGAGGCCGTTTGGGATAGCTTGCTGACCTGTTGACTAGTTGCGGGCTCATTTTTGGGAAAAGAACCTCATAGCACGCAGTAATAAAATGGTATATTTCCAGGAAGCAAAAACTAAATTTTGAGATAATTAAATCAAAAAATAAATTAATCAGGTTTACGGTTTATAGTGGCTTATTCAAGCCAGTATTTGTTTTTCGGTTTCCGTAGGCGTAGTGAGCGCATAAGCGGATGAAAGTCTGATTCTCTCGTGACTTGTAGTCTGTTCCAGGCTCTCGATCAGTGGGAACAATTAATCGAAAAGCCGGGGCAGTACGAGCAAGGTGTCGTTGAGGAAAAGCTAAAGGCCTCTTCATATCTTTTTAAAAAATATATTTAGAAAAATCAGTAGAAATACACCTGTTTTAAAATTGCGTAATTTTTGTCATTCGAAATAAATATTTCATCGCCTAAACAATTTGGAGGGAAATTCAAAATTTCATTCTTAGTCCGGAATAGTTGGAATGGGTCCAAACGATCCTGTAGGCCCTAAAAATAACTTTTTGACTTCTTATGTTGGAGTGCTTATGTTCCTGAATGTACCAATACGTCAAACCCGCCCTGCGTCAAACTATGTCGCGCGCGCATCACTGCGCAAAACAAAGGAAACCCATATTTTAAAACCCGGTAAACTCACAAAACAAGTCTTCAATCTTTACTCTACTTAAACAAAGTTAGTTATAACAGATTCTCCAATTACAACAAAACTTATGGCATCCCCGAGTCAGGTTAGAAATCATTACACCTAGAATTTTTGCAAAATGAATAGAAATTAGGTAAAAGTATGTGAATTTTACATTGATTTAACCTTGGATGTGTAAAGTCAGTGTACTTGCTTTTAAGATTATATAGTTTTATTATAAGAATATTCTTTATAATACTGAGACTCTATTTTTGTTAAGAATTTCATTTTCCATTTTGAAAATAATAAACATTAAACACTGACTACATGTATTGCAATTGCATTCTAATCCCAACTGGCAAAGATCTTTTAAGCAGTTAGCGAGTCATTATATAAACACAAGTCCCATGACACTAATATTCCCGAAATTATGAATATTCGTTAGAATATTTTCATCTTAAAATCGGCCAAAAATAAAAATAAATATCTAGCCTCAAACATGCAGTCCAAAAAACAAAAAAAAATGTTTGTTTTTATTCAGTATAACTGATTTATGAAATCAACTGCATATCATAGATATATAGTTACTAGCAGTTTCTATCGAAAGTGAAGTGCTGCGATATCCGATCGAACTGCAAAATGTGCTCATTTGAAAATGTTTTCAGTACTGACTTTATTTGTACTCTAACCTCCATGGAGCAGAAAAAGTATACAGCTTAGGCTGTTTAAAGCTTACCATAGCTTTGGTATAATTCCTCCTATAATGTATCAGGTTCTGCTTAAATTGCATAATACTTATTACTCGTCTTTAATTTACGCCTTCAATTCTTAAAGCTTCAGTTTTAATTCCATAACTAATTTTAAGCTTTCATGTTGTACGTTTAGCATGGTTTTATGCTGTTATTATTATATAGCTTTCGCTTCAAAGGCTTTTAAAACGTGAGATGTCTTAAAAAAAATTTTAAACGCATTACTTGCTTTCACCCATGGAGTCATTGGTTCGATTCTTGTTAGGGACTTAGAAGTTTTGTTTTCTGAGAAAATAATGTTTGTGTCAGCACGACAGTTTCGTTTATAGTCTTTATTTTATAGTTACTTCCGAGCTGAAGATATTTATTCAACTGCGTTTTTATTTAATTCTCTTCAAAGCTCTCAACAGTTAGTAAAGAGAATCTCCTACACCATTCCTTCTCCGTGCGATGTCGAATATGCCATGCGATTGAGGTGACATCATCAACTGGTGATCTCTTAGAAAGTCCATGTGAATGTCGGGGAAGCATGAGTTTTGTGCATTTGAGATGTCTCGAGCGATGGCTTGAATCAAACCGCAGAGAATCGTGTGAGATCTGTAATTTCAAATTTCACACTAAACTACGACGCAAGCCTCTGAAGGAAGTAAGAATTAAAACAAGTAATATGGAAGTTACCATGGTTACTTAACATGTTTGTAAAATCATAAAAACATTTTTTTTAAACTTTAAAAAATAGTTGGTAAAATTTTTGGATCAATGAAACTGAAGTTACTTCTAAAACCTTAAAAGTTGCTACCTTCATTTATCAATATATCTTGTAGATATTTTAAATTCTTGCAATATCATTATTTTTTAATAACTGAAACTTTAGAAAGTTTAGTGATATAACCCAGAAGTATGTATCTTTGAGATATACTTGAGGGTTTAAAAGACTGGATACGGTGACCAAGCAAAAATGTTTTGGGACGAGGCTTAATGTACGTTTCATTCAGACACACGCACCCAGCGTACTGGACCAATGAATGCAACAGGACTCAGGGCGCGCACATTTGCAATACTGATTGATACAATTTTTCACCATTTTTTTTAAGGATTTCATTAATTTGCAATGTATAAATTGAACAGTTTTTAAACAAACTGCAATCAAGTGTCACCATGGAGCAAAGCCTGATTTTGAAATGAGTGCATATTGAAACAAATAGAAATAGGCGCCTTTAAATTTTGGTCGTAAGCGAAAAAATCTTGTCTTAGTATCAAAATATCAGTCGCAATGATTCTCGGCAATCTATTGAGATCTTTGGTAAAACATTGCTAGCCTGAGAAACCAGCCGCCTTTCATTGCATTCTTGTTCTCTCCACCCGCGTGAGAGCAGTCTTTCGCTTGAACGCAATGAGAGGCGGCTGATTTCGCAGGCTACTCCACGGCGAATGAACTGTAAATAAGTGAGCTTCGTTCCAACCTTAATTCCAGTGGTAAATAGTTCGAGAGGTTAAGACGATCCAGGTAAAGGAATTATGTAACGTTTTGCATTCATAAACTTTAGCTCCACAAGGAACTGAACGTTTTTTTTATTTCAACAGTGGCAGTTTCGGCAAGTGTTCCACAGCTTATCTCCTGACCAAAGAGCTCTGCTGTGCTTGGGAGTAGCCAATTTCTTTCTTCTCGTTATGGAAATTCCGTTTTTATATTTTGTGGTTGACCTAAATGGAGAATACTTTCAAAACCAAGTGAGCAAGAAAGGAGACGAGCTTCGTATTCTCCCTTTCCTGCTTCTCGCCTTGTTAGTCTTCACATTGATATTTATTGCAACCTCGATCATTTTTGTTATCGCTGGATGCAAAGCATTTTCGAAATTTCTCGAATACAACAGCGAAATAGTATTGGTTATATCGAGTGATCCTATCGCCGACAATGTTGTTTGTGAAGAAACTGTTGTGTGAAATAAAGAAATAAGACCAAACTATCCAGGAATTGTGAGCCAGTGTTAAAAATCATTGCGGTATTTTACGCGCATGTTCTAACTCCCAGTTCCAGTCAACTTCTCCTTACATAATATAAAACATACAAAACTAGCAATAATCATACCATTGCCCTTTCCAAGTGCCTAGCATTTCTTTTAATCAGATGAGGAAATTCTTAGTTTTCACATAATCCCAAGACAGATAAATGACAATAGACATAACGGCCATATTGGCGTGCAGAACAAAAAAATTTTCGTTTGCAAAGAATACACCAACATGGCCGCCATGACGTCAAGTGAAAAACACCAATAGAAATAGTCTTAAAACCTCAAGTTATTTTGTTCTCAGGTTCTTCTTAGACATTTTCAAAGGCTTTTAAAAACCGTATAAATTTAGTTTTTGCTACATTTACCGAGAAAACGAAGTTACTGTTATATCGTAGAAATTCTTATTCTTTGGCCATTTCAACTTAAGTAAAAATAACACACAAACTGCGGTTATAAACATAACTGTGACAACGCATGTTGTGAAACTGTGACTTTCATTTATGAACTTAAATTTAACGTTTCACAACATGCGTTGTCACAGTTATGTTTATAACCGCAGTTTGTGTTATTTTTACTGTTATATATAAATTATTTGCCGCGTTTCTTATTCGAACAATAAATAAATTCAGTTTTTTAACTTAGAAAAGAAAGTTTCCCGGAAACCCTTGTCCTCTCCATCGGCGATAATAGATCTTGTCATACCAGCCAGCGGACGTCCCTGTGGCTAGTGCCACTCCATACAAAGCATCATCCGGGTAAAGTCCAACAGTGATTCCTACTACATTGGTGGACTTGTGTCTAACGCCCAGGGAAGCTCGAGTGGAACGGTTTAACTTGAAGGCTTTTCGAGACCCTGAGAGAGACCAGCTGCCTTGAGGCTCGAAACAAATCTATAAAAAAATAAAAAAACCTGCATTTTATTTATTTGGTTAACTTAACAACAAAGACCTATTTTTGTGTGGAATACTTATCATAGGTATTTGGAAGCTGCACGTAGTGTGCGCGACTAAATCCCTAGTTCATCGTCGGCGGTTATGGAGACAAGGAAAAGGAAGAAGATTGACGATGCTATATATAAGCCAATGAAAACGCAGTAATCGATTGACAGGGAATAAACTAGTAACTGAGAGCGCTGTCCAGCGCTACTTTGTTATACCACGCATTTGCAAAACATTGAAGAAAACAAAAAAAAATTAAGACAATACCTTGGCATGCACTTGATCTTTTTTTTAACAAAAATGTCAATTTAGCACGGCAATGTAACTCAATCAAATATGTTGTATTCTAAGTTTCTTGAAGTTTCTTGAACACATTGCACTCAATGTAGTAGCGTACCTTTATTATATCGGTTTCTTTGTCAATTATTCGAGGAATTTCTTGAATTGCGTAGAAACCGCTTTGTAGCATCCGTTTCGCTGCGGGAAATCGTCTATAGACTACGTCTAGCAGCTCGTCGCTATATTTTCCTATTGCGGAATACTTTTCAGTTACGTTACACTCTTGCGCAATAAAAGATGAAGTAGCAACCTCCACTTCGTCAGCCAGCGCGTGAGTTCGTCCTGAAAGACAAAACAGAAATCTTTCCGTTAATTTTGACTGTATGAACTTAACACTTGGTATTATATAAGCGCCGCCTCGTTAGCACAGTTGGTAAGGCGACAGTCTGCTGTGCGGGAGGTCTCGGGTTCGATTCCCGGCCGGACCACCACTCAGGGTCTTAAAATAAATGAGGAGAAATTGCTGCCTTTACTCTAACATCTGCAAATGGTTAGACTTTCGCGTCTTCTCGGATAAGGACGTTAAACCGTAGGCCCAGTAGTTACATCCTTGTAAGGGACCTCGAGTCCTATTATCTCTACTCCTTGGAACCTCACTAGGTTCCTAAATGTTGTAAAACAAAACAAAACAAATTCAAAATTTAGAAGCAAACTGTCATATTTATGCTTTGAAAATCGTAACCTATGTCATATCACACCGCTGACAATCAAGTTTACGACCACTGTAACAAAAGCTTTCTTGAAATTTTTTTGTTTCCGTACTGCATTTCTCAACGTGATTTGACTAATTTGAAAAAAAAGAATCGATAGAGTTAATCTACTACACAAATTGATTCAAACAAAAACAGGTTAATTTTTGCATTCAGTTCTTCTTGGACTGCTAGCAGCCACTTTCTTTTCCTCATAATCAGTCGAGTTTAAAACATCGAGTGGCGAAATAAAGCAGCAACCGTTAAGAAACTGCTGACTGGTTGTATTGTGGGCGAGGGAGAAGAGGAAAGAAAGAGACTGCAATGGTTTCAGTCAAATTGAAATTCCTTGTCGCGCTGATGACTAGAAATTCCTAATTGTTGGTTTTAAGAAGTGATTACGTCATCTCAAATATATTTTAGTACTGTTTGTGAGAAAAACGTTTCCGGCTAGTTGAGCTGAAATTAAAACAGAAGTTTAAAAGAAGCTAACAGTTATGGCTCTTCTAGTGGGAAATCTTGTATTTGCGAACAGACTGGTTTTTTAATAATTTTCCAATCCTTTGTTGAAACTTTGTGATTAAAAGTGCAACTGACAGTGACTGTTGTTGTGCCTTCATCGACGAGGAAGTACCGTACAAGATCACACATTTACAAGTTCAATGACTTTGGTTTGTCAACAGGCTTTATACTCTCCCTTGGCAAGGAAACTTTAGAATCAGTTTTGTTAAAAGTGCATAGTTGGTAAACTTAGCAAGATCTTCTGCGGTCTGTTGTTTAAGAATGGCATCGTTCATTTCTCAATCTTGTTGTCAAAATTTCTATTAAAGCAACTGTGTGATTTCTTTTCTGGCTGGAGTTTGAACTATTATCGTTTTACTTTTTAAAATACTAATTACAGCACCGGTTTTACTTTTTCTTGCTGCTCAGTACTAGCTAGTCAGTATGAAGCTCTTGAAATATGTCGTTTCTTATCAGTCAGAGCTGTTTTTGTGTAGAAGACGCCTCCGTACTCTTTGTCGAATCTCTCTCACAATTTCAATGTGTTTTGAATAATTGCTTCCACTTTTAGTGCTCGAGCTATTCATCTCGTTCTCTTTTTCCCATTTAAGTTATCTGTGGCTATTTAGTGATTTGTTTCCTTTGCGAAATTTATTATCAAACAGTATTAGCTGGGTTTGTTTACTTTTATCCTCAATAGCGCCAGTCTTGAGCCACTTTTCGCACTTTTGTTACAGTACAATTTTTCTGCAAAACCCGTTGACAAAGCTGGTCCTTCAGAGTTATGAACAATTTGAGACTGTAAATTATAATTGTCAAAAATTTAAAACAATGACTTCCAAAAAATTTACTGGTTTTAACAAAGAGAGGCGCGTATACGTTGTTAAAACAACATTTACACAAACAACAGAAATCTGAAGAACAAATATCTCTTTTTTTTTCTTCCTTTTTCACGATCTTTATGGTGTTTATTTTTAGCCATTTAACACTATCCTTTGGATTTTCGACGAGAAAATTTTTGTTGCCGACAAATGGGCGTAGCTGTTAGTGATTGTTTTGACACATCCAGTGTATTCAATTTGACTGAAACCATTGCAAACTCTTTCTTTCCTCTCTTTCCCGCCCACAATACAACTAGTCAGCAGTTTCTCGACGGTTGTTGCTCTATCTTCTCGACTGATTATGAGGCAAAGAAAGAGACTGCTCGCAGTCTAAGTTCTTCTTTAATATCGTTGTTAACCCTTTCACTCCCAATTGAATTATTAAGTTCTCCCAACTTGAGCCCATACTTTTCATTGAACAAGTTTGAGTGAATTTCACTTTTAATCTTCAGTAGTCTGCTTTGTTTGATCAATTCTCATTTTCTCATGACCAAATGTCCTATTTTCTATTTTTTATGTAAGGAGAAGTTGAAATTGTTAAATGATTGGGAGTGAAAGGGTTAATATCGATTTCAGATATACAGCAAAAATTATAGTAGGTACAGGCAGTGCATTATTGCAAGAAGCTAAATTTATTTATGTTCATTTTGGGCCACTGAACATATTTGCAACCTACTGCCTATGACACATGAAGTCAGGTTGGCATAGTGGTCATCAGTCGTGCCTCCCACCTCTACGACCCGAGTTCGATTCCTGGGCTCGGCATGTGGGCTGAGATTAGTCAATTTCAATCTAACTCTGACGGTTTTTCTCTGGGTACTCCGGTTAAATTCCTCCCTCTGCAAAGTGGACTATCACATCAAGATCTGAGCTGTGAAGCGATTAAACATGTGCAACCACTTCCTTCGCAGTTGATGTTAAATAAAGTATTTATTTAGAAAAATCTGAACCCCAGAAGGAATTTTACTTTATTTAACTGTACTTCATGTGTTACCTGTTGCAGTTTTGGTACCAATATGATCAGCAGCATCATCCCTAAACAAAAGATATTCTTTGAATCAATAATGCTTTACTTTAAGCTCTTTATGCACCAAGTGGCCCTTAAAGCCATCACTATCTTATGGTATACATCTGTATAGTGTTACATGCAGATAAGAGTCTTTCACTCTCCCTGAACAGGACACAAATCTATTGACAGACATGTATATACTCAAAATGTATAAATTTAGGAAGAATGGAAAGCTGAGTGAGCTTTTTGGGGAAAAAAAAGATCACACAAAATATTTGAGTATCGGCAAAGCCAGAGAGTGAAGCATTGTGCCTAGAAGCCACTTGAAGACAGAGATATTATCCACTGTACAACAAATGTGCTGCATCTTTTGTCCAACTAATTCTGTCAGGATTGTGATGACAACTAAATTAAATTGGTGACAATAATGATGATAATGATGATGGTGATAATGATAATGATAATAGATGATGATGGTGATGTTGATGATAGTGATAGTGATAGATGACGGTGAAAATGATAACAGATGCTGATAATAGAAGATGAGATGATAGTGATGATGATGATAATGATTATAGATAATGATGGCAATAGCAATGATGGTGATGATAGATGATGGTGGTGGTAGTGATGATGGTGACGACGATGATGATAATAAAGATAGTGATGATAGATGATCACAATGGTGGTGATGGTGTTGATGATGATAGCAAGGATGATGATGATGTTTTGTCCCAAGGGGAAAGACTTTCCCATATGAGGTAGCTAGAGTACTTGATATTTGCCTGATGTCTGAAATACAGCATCAAATTCGGCATTGGTTAGGGATCTAATTTTCTTGTATGGCCTGCAGGGTCTAACAGTTTCTGGTATTGAGAGAGTTATGATAATGTCTATGGCATTAAAAAGACAACCAGCACAGATGTGACACAAGTCCAATAAACAGGCTAATATGGAATGATATAGTTAAGCAGCTTTCAACACATGTTTACTTTCCGGCAGGGTGTGATTTTTTATTTAAAGGTCTGGGTCAATTTTAGATATTGATAATCTTAGTGTAGCAAACCGACCCATAAACTAATAGAGAACCCCATCCCCCAGGGTATTGTCTAAGCAAGTATAAATTAGACTAACCAAGGGTTTTCATTAACTTTGAAGTACAAGGGATCTTATCTAGAGTATGTGGTCACTTATTTGTTAAACCTGGAGATCTGAAGCTATATTCTATAGAGGGTTTCAGCCAAGAACACAAGTAAGTTGATCAAAGCCCAGACAATAATGAGAAACCCTGCTACCTCTTAACCCTTAAACCAGACATTCTGTATGGCATTGCTTATGACAGGATACAAACCAGTTGCCGAAACCATGATCTTCAACACCAACTAATAAAAGTAGTTCTTCCTCTGCTGTCCAGTCAATTTGAAATAACGGAAAAAGACCTCCATCCTGACAAAGTACAACAATTTGTTTTACCACACTTGCTGATATATGCAGTAGTTTTTAAAAAAATTATAATTACAGTATAGCATGTTGGCAAGCACGTGAAGAACTTGGAACAAATCAACTAGGAGTTGAAGAGTCTAATTAGCAAAAGTAGAAAATCAAAGATCTGAATATTAGCCATAAAGCACCATGGCAAATGGTAAACTCTCAAAATGTTTATTATGTACTTTTTCTATGGCAATAATTTATTGTTTTACCTCAGACGTGATTTTATAAAATGTCTTACCATAACTGTCTAGTATTAAAAAATTCTGAGATTGACATCTTACTTGTAAATGTTAATTGCTATTCCCCCCCCCCCCCACTTCCTTAAATGAGGTAAGCCCCTGTGTACAAATGTATATCTTGAGGCCAATCACATCTAAATGTTATAATTTTTAGCTTCTTGCCAGAATAGCACATACACTGTAAGCAATAAAAGGGAACCCTACACCACTTGTGGTTAAGAAATCCAAGAACATCCATGTTTTCCATCACCTCTAACAAAAACATTGGAATGAAAAATGGCATTCGCAAAAAACAGAAAAACATGGATTATCTATGTTTTATTTTCTGATAAAACATGGATTTTTGACCGATCAGAGCGTGCACAGATCCTATCTATACCATAATAATTCATAATTATCTGAATTCATCTGATCGATCAAATCAAGTGGCCTATCAAGTCTGCAGGAGCAGTAATTTGACACCAGATGTGTCCTGGAATGATTCATAGTTTCCCCAGGGAAGTCGCATGACACAAATCAAAGCATTTCTCAAAATTCTACATTTTAAATCACCCAATCTTTTATGCATGTTCTTGTAATTCTAGGATGTACAGTATTTTTAACAAGATTGTGATAAGAACAGCTCGCAGTATTAAAATCTTCAATGACAACAATTTGATTGTTTGTAAATGCATTTTTTCAATTCCAGCACCATCATAAAAGGTACGGCATAAAAATTTCAAAAGTTCAATTAATGTCCAGGAGTTGCCCAGGAAGGAAATGGAGATTTGTTTAATTTGCGATTTCAATAACAAGATATTTTTGAAGTTTCAAAAATATTTGCAAAACTTTGCTTTCAATACATAATATAAATAGGGGACATTACATGGCCGTACTGGGATACAAATTTTATCTTTGAGTGCTGATACTTCAGCACGAGAAGATAAAATTCGTACCATCAAGCGGCCATGTAATGTTCTGTTTATTATATAGATACTGATGAAATTTCCACATAAAAGTCAATTTTTTTTATTCATTTTCGAAACAGCTCCGAAACAGTAATTATGTTGGTAACCATGGCCACACCAATATCCTCACACATGAAAGATAAAAATAGTATCTTTACTGCAAATATGAAGATATGATTTTTTAGCAAAAGGAGAAATCCTGGTATTTCATCAGTATCTATATACTGTAAGAAGACTGTTTTCAAAATTTTCTGCTGTGTAAATACAATCAAATTTGGTAGAGTTTCTGTATTGGGGCCTACCATTGTTTAATCATACAAATTTAATCTTACCCAGACCCTAACTTAATCTATGGTTAACTCTATGAAACTTTATCAGGGCTCGACGTTGCGACCTGTGGGGTCGCCAATGCGACTTCATTTGGTCGGCTGGCGACTAACTTTTCACTCAT
>JAOTRI020093578.1:0-15224 GCA_028564885.2 Zoanthus sanctaehelenae | reverse complement strand
TTCCACGGAGGAGGTCAATTTCTAAGCAACAGGCTTATATTTGTATTGAAAACCAGAATAATTGCACAGAGAAAGTAGGGTTTTAACCAGGAACGTGTTTATTTTACAGCGTATAGCGGTGGCACCAGTGGGCCACCGTAAACTGCACTTATCTAGGGGTTAATTTCTCATCAAGGCAAATTTTGGTAATCATATTGTCAAAAGCAAAAAAAGAAAAAATAGAAGAATAATCTTTACAATTCATTGTTATCTTGACTTCTTACAATTATCAGTCCAATTTTCGATTACTTACTTGCACCTAATCTGTTATATGCAGGATCAGAAGTATGAGGAGCATATGATAAAAGCTGATAATATGTCTTATGAAAAAAATAATTATTTCTGCAGATTATTTTTTGGTGTCAATAAACAATGTTCAATAAAGGTTATTGGAAAGAAATTGGTAGAGTGTCTCTTCAAGAAATAATCAATATTAAGATTATCAAATAATTACAATTTTTGAAGGCCTCCCTAATCATAATATAGCAAAACCATGCCTTGACGTGTGTAAGGAAATGTCAGTAAAAAGCCAGATGAACCTTACCCAAAACATTTCTCACTTAAACAAATAACAACCTTTTTCAGTCTCCCAGACACTGATTGATCACCAAAAAAGTCATGAAAACAAACAAGAAATTAGTTTTTTTATGCTATATTCAAAACAGAACACAAGAAAGCTGAAATTTTCTTAAATTACATAAAAAGTCTTAATCACAAAAAGACATGCAATAAACAATTGAAACAGGCAGACATACAGTACCCCAAACACCTGATAGACATCAGAAGACTTGTCATTTATATGAAACATCCGTCTGAGATTGAAAATGAAACACATTCCCTTCTGCATATCTCGACACTCGTGAAAAATTCTTCAAAAAAATAACTAATAGATATACATTTAACAATACGATGAAAATTGCATTCTTTTTAATAACATTTACCCTCTCATATGCAGATCAGTTGCTGCATCAATGTATACACAAATATGGCAAAAAGAAAAGAACAGCTATAATTTTAGATTAAGATTATATAAATTCACTTAATTATTACCCAGGTTTTAAACTAATTAATGTTTTAGATATTACTGTGTATATTATATATATGTGGGAATACCGAATAAACTGTTGTTGTTTGTTTAGCCATGACCTTCGTCAGACCAACTTTCATTTAGACATTAACTCAATAGTTGACAGTTCCAGGTTAAAATCAGCTTTTCATTATCATAAAATAATACACTTTAAAAATTGCCGTTTAAAGTATTAGTTGCGCGTAGAAGAAGGGTTTAAAAATTAACCTTGAGTTTACTAATATTCATTGAATGTGTATGAAGGGCCAATTGACATTAATTATGTTTAGTGTGAATGAAATTTAGAGATCTTTACTTTCAATTTTTTGTAAATTTTAGTGTTTTTCATACTTTAGGTTGTTTTTCTCGGTCCCGTTTATTTCACCAAGTCACTGCTGTCATGTGTTGTCTTGTGAAATTGTCATTGTCAGTTCATATAGTTGCGTGAATGCGGAGTAATTTTCAAACAATGTTTGGTTTTTATCAGGAGACTAGGAGCAGTATTTTTAATATCAAAATAAACGCAAATATATTAACACGTTCTGCTCTTGTAACACAGTATTAAGGATTGAGATTAGCAGAAAAAGCAAAACAGTTACTTGGCGATAGTCTTGGACAGATATTAACATGGTACTAGTGTTTAAATAAAGCTGTTATAGCATCGAATTGTTGCTGCTTAAAGCTATAAAATGACTGTATTGAGCCAATGACAATTTACAAACAAAGAGAAGGAACACAAATTATGTGTTTTACCGGCGGATCTAGAAGTTGAGTTCCTCGAGTGCTCGATTGGAAGTTTACACAACACGCGATCACGATCAAGTCTTCGTATGCTTGGCGGATTCGGGTGCATCATGGATTCTTTGACAGCCGCGAGCATTTTTCTTGGTGGTTTGTAGTTATAATCTGTCCCATGAGGGCGAAAGGCTTGCTGTTGGCTGTATCTTACGCCTTGTCTGTCGTACGGCCGGCTACCAAACGATTGTGCAATTCGCGACATAAATAATGTTCCCAGCGAGGCGTTTTGTGTATACTTTCGGAATATATGTAACTATAGAACTTCATAAATACAATGCACAACCTCTTTTGGTATTTAGAGAACAATGGAGTATTAAGTCTTCAACACCAAATACGGATAGACTATTGTAAATATGCACATATGAAAAGAAGAATATAAAACCTTGAGACGATTTCGTTCACGCTTATTTCCCAAAAGAAGCTTTTTCGAGTCAAACTAAGAACTAAGTGTATTTAAGAGCCCAAACCGGTACCATCCATGATCTTGAAAGTGAAGAGTACGTAGTTTTGTTGTATTCGTTTTTTTGGTTGACAGAAACTGGAGTGAACAGAAAATGGCAGGATACTCTGCAAATTTTTTATTTTTTTTCTTTTTCTTCACTTCAACTTTAAACAAAACCAAAAATGTGTAACAGTTTATTATCTGTAGCGCAGCCATGGCCTTGCCGGAGAGAGTGTTACCATGACA
This sequence comes from Zoanthus sanctaehelenae, assembly GCA_028564885.2. Classification (NCBI taxonomy): domain Eukaryota; kingdom Metazoa; phylum Cnidaria; class Anthozoa; order Zoantharia; family Zoanthidae; genus Zoanthus; species Zoanthus sanctaehelenae. The sequence continues at coordinate 12,633 of JAOTRI020093578.1, read as the reverse complement.
ACTGCTGGAAGCTAAGAGATTCCCAGCTTGGCGATCTTGTCGCAAAAACTGTGAAGTGTATCATAATTGCAGCTTCAACAAGGAGCAAGTTTTACATTTTAAATAATAAAATCTTCTTTTGATAAATTTGTCTATTTGTCAAACGGATAAAATCAGATACCGAAATACATAAATTTTCACTGTCACTATATTTAATATACAATGTTTTAAGATATATTAAAAAGTACAACACACTAAGACGGCAAGATGTATTTAATTTCTGATGTGCCTACAATGTTTTTTAGTCTTGTCCTAATATCGCGTAATTACGTTTATTCCCACGTAGAATTTCTTGTTTTTATACTAGTTCCGAAATGGACTTATTAGCTGTACACAATGTGCATCGTGTATATAAAGTTTATGAACAAGGTAAATTTATTACAATGTCAATGATATAATATACCTTTAGTGCAAGGAGTTGTATGTCTTGAGTGTTGGTCAGGTAGTTTCTGCAAAACTTCATCCATGTCCATTCGTCTCAAACTCGGTAAATTAGGATTATAGAGAACTTCTTTTTCCCCAGTTAAAGGTCTTTTCATTTTAGCTGAAGACCTTGAAATACCATCCAATGTTGTTGAGTAACCATCTTGCCGGAGCGGACTATATACATTCGGAAATTTCCATCCTCTCGTAGTTGATTGATTCTCAAACGAGTGGTGATACATAATCGACGACATAAAACTAAATTGGTTCGTGTTGCTGTTTAAAAATTGTGCATACCCTGAATTCGTCGTTATGTAAGGTACAGATGAAGTTACTGGTTATATAAACTAAGTTTTTTCGTAAAAGATCTTACGTTGTGAATAATGGATGACCAACAATTCTATTATCTGACATTTGTCGACTACACAATAGGAGCTAGTAACGCTATCAATGACATATTTTACCAATGTGTACCCTGTATGTCATTCGCTGGGGTCAACATTTTTGTTTGACGGCTGAGATGGATTAATTATTACTGAATCAGAATGACTAATTACCATAAAGAGCTGCTAAAAGGATTTTGCAATTTACAGACTGCAGGCCTTGATGACTTAAAAATGATCTAAAACTGAGTTCAACCGTTAATTTAAGAATTGAATTTCTTAAGGATAAATATAAACATGTTTATTTTTATTTGTAATTGTATTTCGAAGCAGGATGCAGTTAATTTTGGCTTGAAAAGTTTGTTAGTCCGTTCATTATAAAAGTTTAATCACCGCATGAGTATTCAGTATTAAAAATATTAGACCTGCACATATGTATGGTATAAACTGACTTAGGTGCCATGAGCGAAAGAGAAGACACATTTGTGATATAAAGAAAAACGAAAGTTTTAAACTCAATGGAAAATGAAAAGAAAAAAGTAAAAAAATTAGTGTCTTAGAATTCTGATCTTTTTAAAAAAAACAGAACGTGATTATTGATTATTGTTTAACTTTAATCTCGTTATCTGAGCGTTTTTACTGAGTGCAAACAGCCCCATGGCTTTCAGCAATAATGAATCGGCTTTTGAAAGCTAATACGATTCTGGTTCGAAAACCTGTACTTGTCTATTCAGATAGTTAATGACTTATTTTTCAGAGGTTTTCCTAAATTAAAATTATGTTTTTCTGAAAAGGAACAAAACAGTTCTTAGATAAGATATAGTTTTCAACTGAAATAAAAGGGACTAACTATGGATTGTGTGTACAATATTAAAAAAAAAAAATTTTATACGGTGCAGTCATATATTGGTGGACCTTAGGCTTAGGCGATGTGACCAACTGGCGGCTAATTTACAATTTTTTACAAAACCAACAATTGCCAAGAATATTGATCAACACGTCAGCATATATATATTTACTGCTTTTCTCTTTATTTCCGTTAGAAGGAATGAAATATTGCACTATTTTAACTCTTCAAAATTGAAGTGAATCTTAAAATCGCTGTACCAAAACTTCCGGGACACTTGAATGAAAACAATGAAATTTGGTGTGACAACTTGTTTGGGGCATAAAACACAACTAGAGAGTTTATGAATTTTTAAGTTAGAATTTTGATGTCTATGCAAATCATCCTGTCAAATAGTTAACTTTGTTTTTAAGGGCTTTGAATTTTAAGCCGTTTTTATATTCAAGTTGCGTGCAGACGCCGCTCGATCATTTCAGCGTTTACATACATACATACATACATACATACATACATACATACATACATACATACATACATGAACTTTATTTATACTCAAATTTGAGTGTAGCTTTAGAGAGCTAATAATAATTAATAATAAAATTAACGGTAATAATAAAAAATAAATAAATAAAAAATAACAAAATTAAGTGAAAAAGTTGAAGTTAATTATTTACATATGTTCACTATTTACAAGTTACCGATTCAAGATTATTCAAGCTTGTATTTCAGTATCTCTCGCCGGAAGTCTAGAAAATTAGCAGTACTAAACATCAGTATCATTTCTTTTATACGGTGTAATAATTTTCATATTTATCTCTAAATTGTTTGTTTACAAACACCGACGCAGCTCAAACTAGTTTCCGCTAGTTAGAAGTTTCTCTCTTTAACATACAATTCAGAGTTCATTTTGATTACCAATGAGCTCGCTGGATTCTCTTGATCTATCGATCCAGTTTAGAAACTAATACCATACCGAGGAATATTCAATGTATCACATTGTTTGATATAAATTAAACTCATTCTATGGTTAGCTCCAATCCGTTGAAGTTAATTTACGTTCAGGAAAGTTTTCACAAAAAGCAGTAATGCGTCATAAGATGCACAAAGTGCTGATCAGCAGAAATGTTTACATGCGCAATGTCGAGACTCGAACCTAGTTTTGATTATTGCGTAATGCCAATTTACATTTGGTCTGTGTAAAAACAATTTTTGAGCATGCTAAGCTGAAAAATATTTTATTCCCTCAACAAGTGCAATGCAAAATATTTAGCCCTCAATTTAGAAACGTATTTATTCTTGTTTTCAAGGAATTTTCATTTTTTTCGGAGTCTATACATGAATTAATTTGTCTTAATCCTAGGGTTCGGGAAGCTGTACATATCAGTTTGGGTTCCACTGGGGACCCCACCCACCCTTAGAAACGTCAGGCGATTTATTGATAGTACGTACGTTTGAAACCAACAATAAAGTTTATGACCCTTATATTTCAATATCTACCAAATACAGTACTATCTCATTGATGCATATTTTAAAATCAATGAAAGATTCGCTATAAACGCACAGGCGATCTTTATTTATTATATATATAGATACTGATGAAATATCAGGACTTCTCCTTCTGCTAAAAATCATATCTTCACAGCGCGCAGTGAAAATACTATTTTTATCTTTTACGTGTTACGATATTGGTGTAACCATGGTTGCCAACATAATTACTGTTTCGAAGCTGTTTCAAAAATGAATGATAAAAGTTGTCTTTTAGGTGGAAATTTCTTCAGTATCTATATAATAAACAGAACATTACATGGCTGCTTTGGGACACGAATTTTATTTTACTTTTCGTGCTGAAGTATATCTCGAATCTCGAAAGAAAGATACTAGAAAGAGATACTTTCAACACTCGAAGATAAAATTCGTATTCCGGCGCGGCCATGTAATGTCCCTTTATATATATAGACTGTCCACGGACTCTTAAGATGCCGGTCTACAATGGTTAGCAGATCTTTCTTGTACAGTTATATAACGACATATCTAGAATTGGTTTTCAAGTGTAACTTGAAGTATTGGTTTATATCATCAATAACCATATAAGGTTTGATTTATCGTAAACACTTTTTCCATCCAAGAAACAACAAGTCTGCTTTCGAGTAAACTCCTCATCATTGAAATCAACTGCATGGGTTTAATGCTTCAACAAAACAATAAAATTAAGATGTGTATATATGTGATCAGCTGAATTAAATAAGCTGATGGTTTATACGAGTACGTGATTGTAGGCGCTGCAAGTATAGCAGAAATATCGTTTTTGCCTGCAATTACGTACTCAAAAAAAACATGAGCTTAACATTCTACGTTACTGCATACACTTTTATTTCCAAAAATCATTTGCAAAACTATATCGTTTTTTTCCACGTTTTCTCCCTAAGAAACGTCACAACCAAGATCTACCGACCCCCACCCCCAAACTTCAGATTGATGGAACAATTCGATATATGCGCGGCTTCCCTTACAAGAATATTTAATTTGAAAATTTTCCACTTCCCCTCCCCCCCCTAAAAATGAAATAGTTCGTTCCTTAAAGCTTTCCTCGAGTAATTCAGCACTTTAAACTTGCTCATGCGAAGAACATTTAGTGGAAACCTTGACTGATTATAAGTGGCCTGTATGAGTTGATATCAAAAGAAAACAATTTGTTTAAGTATGTGCATTTATATTTGACAAAAAGTCCTATATATATAGTTTCCTGTGAGATGACACTTTACTAATGAATTAAGCTATAGTGGATAAAAATGGAAATTTTGTTTAACTTTCGCGCAGAGGATCACATTCATTTTGCCGGAAAAAACCAAAATAATGTGTTTCATACTACAATGTAATTTGCTTTCAACAAAGTTGCTGTTACACAAGATTTCTGCCAACGTTAGCTGTATGGTTGACGACAATGTTGCATGACATGATACAGTGATGCGCATGTCAAACCACACTCTCTCACAAGGGTTGCGAAGGCTGTATCATGCTTATCCTTGTTTGAGCCATCATTTTTCGTTCCTAGGTGATTAGAGGAATTTACTCTCATCTCTAACTCAGTGATACCTTTTAGAAGAGTTGCCTCGCTCTACAGAATTTTGAAAACTGTGTTTAACGCGGATATCTATTAATTATAACAGGGTACGTCTTGAGTTAATTTATTGAAAAACTTCGAATGAAGTACACATTTCAGTTTAGCTAACAGGTGAGTTAAACGAAAGAAAGATCTAGAAAAATCTAACTTGGCGATCGAATTTGTTTAAGGGAATTTCTTATAGCATTATAAGTAACGTTTGGGTTTGTTCCGATTGCTAAGGAAGAAAAGAACTTTCTGGTGACCGGAAATTAAAAGGCGGACGTGGGTGGATTCGAGTGCGTCCACCAAGCTTTTACAGCCACTCCGATAAAGCGGAGTTGCCCGGTAATACAATTAATATTTACCCTATAACAATATTATAATAGTTTGAAGTTTAATTTAAAAGCGATATACCACGAGTTGTTGCGACTCGAAGTATTTTGTTCCAAGAACAGTTGAAAGGACGAAATTGGCGCTTACAGAAATAAAGAGTAAGGTATGTATTCTGAATTAGTTGGTATGATAAGTGTGCACGTGGAATTAAGTTTTAAGATCCTTTAAAACGTTGCTTATAAATTGTAGTCGCAGCTTTAAAATTTAATATCAAATTTTTAAACAGCAGTAGCAGATACACTTAACGATCCGTGTTTGCAAAAAACGACAGATGTATAACAGCTCTCCTACTCTTGTGGATAACATTACTCACGCGTCGCACGAAGATTTCAAAACTTTTGCGCCTTTAAATCAGTTAGAATAACTTTCATTATTAGCTCTGTTACGTTATTTGAACTTTGTTTGTAATTATGAACACGGAGAGACCGACTAGTGTTAGGCGTGCCTCAAGATGTATATGGAATCTAAGCATGAATATTTCATTCTTAATTAACACTAACCTTCGTGCTAACAAAAGTTTTGATTAAAATCATTTATAAGCCCGGATGAAACAAAATTAGGGATACAAAAATTGTACTGATTCCTTTGGAAAGCGTTGCGTTATTAGTAGAGATTGTCAGGGAGTTTTTCAGTCACTTAATATCTGTTTGAAATATTTAAATAAATATTCTCATCTATAATTTGGTAAGGTGTACATCAAAATTAAGAAAGACGGCTAGTTTAAACACGTTTAGGAAATAAAACATTTCCAGTCTTAACTCGATTTACCCTCAAATAAAAACGCTTGCAAGATTGTTGATTACCTTAAGTTCAAAAAATTCAAGCTGAACGCCCACCTGAGTATTTGAAACAATCTTCTCACATTTCTTTTTTACAGCAAGTTACTGTATGTTCAACATATACATATATCAATACGTAGTCGATACAATAGGAAACGCTTTTCTAAAACTCTGACTTCATGACGCTCTGTATAAACAAGTATTTTTTCAAGATACGAATAGTTTCAAAAAGAGAAACTAGGCCTCAAAGTCATTTTCATTTTAATTAAGCGTGGGTGTAACTTGGATTTTTTTATTTCCAAAACCCATGCTTTATAACTAACATCTTCTTGACTATTACAAGCACATGCTCACTTACTAGCATCATTTCTTCACTATCAAAAACATATGAACACTTACTAGCACCATTTCTTCACTATCGCAAACATATGCTCACTTACTAGCACCATTTCTTCACTATCACTATCACAAACACATGCTCACTTACTAGCACCATTTCTTCACTATCACAAACACATGCTCACTTACTAGCACCATTTCTTCACTATCACAAACATATGAACACTTACTAGCATCATTTCTTTGTAATAGCTTTATAACTAACATTCTTTCAAGCCCCGAAAAAAAGGTATCATTGATTTAGCTAAATTCATAAACAAGTGTTTCTCAATGAGAAAAACCACACCCTCCATTAACTAAGTATTTCAAGACTATATCTTTGTTATTATAAACATTGTTGTCACATAGCTACTCGTTACTATTGTTTCAAATGTAAAGTTATATTCTTTTGTTGTTAATAATTTTGTTGATTTTTTCTGATTGTATATAATCCATTTTGTAAAAGATTGTAAACTATAATTTCTAGTTCTGAAAAGTAGTGCTTTGGCAATATGTAACAACTGTTTTATATCATGCCAATAAAGCTTGCTGCTGCTGCTGCTACTACTACTACTGCTACTACTACTACTACTACTACTAAAATTCTTTAAAATTAAACTGTTTTAAAAATTGATTTTAAGGACTTTATTTTGTCATGTTCTAGGTCTGAGAAAGAGAATACAATCTCCTACCCAGACTCCAACTCTATGCATAATCACATTGGTAGAACGGATAGAATACCCGAAACTAGTGAAAGTTGGGACACTGAAGAGGATGAAAATTCTCCGCTCCAAAATGTTAATCATGGAACTGAGAAACTGAGATTAGATAGTAATAAATGTGTAAATAATGGATCTGGTTCGTCCCTGTTGTCAGACACAGGTGTGTACATATTGTAACTCACAACTAGAAAAATTGCCTTCTAGATATTTATCTTGTTATTCAATTGATATAATAATAATGTTGTATTTATATCATATTGTTATTATTTATTAATGATAATATGGTGATAGTGAAAACGAATGTTATTGTTACATTTAATTGTCATTGTTTTATTTTGTTTGTTTTAGAACATTTAGGAACCTAGTGAGGTTCCAAGGAGTAGAGATAATAGGACTCTAGGTCCCTTACAAGGATCTTACTCCTGGGCCTACGGGTTAACGTCCTTGTCCGAGAAGACGCGAAAGTCTAACCATTTGCAGATGTTAGAGCAAACGCAGCACTTTCTCCTCAATTACTTTAATACCCTGAGTGGTGGTCCGGCCGGGAATCGAACCCGGACCTCCCGCACAATAGACTGGCGCCTTGCCAACTGGGCTAACCAGGTGGCGGTATAAATAACGGTGTAAAGTTAATCCTTTTTTAGAACTGTTGAAGTATTTGTTATATTAGTAAAACCACTCACCCATGAATGAATCGCCATCTGCTTCTTGCTCCGGCTTCAACTTTTTGTTCTTAATGAGAATTTTCCTTTTTAAAACATTTGGTGACGGAAGTTTGTTACCTTCTTCCAGCTGAGAAGAAATAAAAACGAACATATACTTTCAGAGAATGAAACAAATAAACCGTCTTTTAATCACTGATTTCTCAAAGTAATCTTTTCCTGAATGAATACTTTGTGCAGAGATTTAAGCCTAGCTTTAACAGATTTACTCAATAGCAATTTGGCAGGCAACAGACGTTTAAGCTTAAAAAAAGGAACATAGCACTGAGATAACTACATTAAAAAAACCTTGACCATCCGTTGAAAATGGGCGACAAGCAGTTTAATAAAAAATTGTGATTTACCACGTTAAGAGTTTCAGTTTATTAATTACAACTGTTTTAAAACCATTACTATATAAATCTGCTGTCAAATATTTCATTTCTAATCTACATTATAAATTCCTGATTTTGTTTTGGATTAGTTTTAATCGAGTCTAAAACGTGTATGAGGCTACCATTTTGTTAGCCATGCTTACAAAGACCTTGTCAGGGATTTGTGCTCACGAGTTAAAACCGCGGTGCTAAATGGTGTCTGCGAAGATACAGAAAAAAAGCTAGTGTCATGACTATGCTTAAGTTGGCGAACTCTGGAGTAATGCCGGGTAACAGCCGCCTCACAGCCCTATATAAACGAATCACACGGGAACTCCTCTCCTCACGTGCAAGACACGCCATACTCAGAATGAAAGCTTCATTCCTTTTAAAACTAGCACAGCTTCCGAGCACTTGTTATTCTTCTCTAGAAATGTAATCCAATGGAACAATCTGCCTGCCTGACAAATGTAATCAGGAATCTTCCAAGCTAATCAGTTAAATTTACCACCTTCCTATAAATTAGCTAATCTTTAATCAGTAGATGTTCCTCCCCCTTCTCCACCCTTCCCCCAACCTCCCATCCACAAAAACACACACACACACACACACACACACACACACACACACAAAACATTAAATCTTATCTGTGGGAGGTAGGTTCAACAGGTAATAACAAATTATATATAATAGAAATAACGACCGGCTGTCAGCGTTTTTAAGTCAATATTTCAATTCTCGGCCAAAAGCTGAACTGATCGAAAGTTTAGTTTCGACAATTCTTGAGAAAAAGAAGTCTTGTTTTAGACGATTTGGTCGGTACCAGCAGAGTGAATGCTACCTATAATGAAAACATTGACAAGATGCACAATTTTACATCTTCAAAAGTTTAGTCCTAAATAACCAGTGCATAAAACCTACGTAAGTTATTAAAAAGTTTGAATTGTATTTGTACTCACTGGATAGTTGTCTAGCGGTTTTGAGAGCAACATTTCGCCGAATATCTCTGTACAGTACACAGCCATCTTTAACTGTTGTTGTTTACTAAAATAACGGAAAAGAAAGGAACCGGTTCGCTATTTACAATGGCGGATTCAAGGATTTTTTGAAAGGGGGGTCTCAGGAGAAAATTTTGTGGGCAAAGGAATCCTGCTCACATTTTTACCACAGGGAAACCAAATAAAACGTTATGAACAACTAAATTATACGACTAAAATACGACATCATCGATATCACCGTAAGAAATAAAATAAAGATTGAAATCGTCCTTCCATTAGGAGAAAAATATTTTAACCTTTTTGGAAAACTTAATTTGATAATTGACCCCAGGAATGACAGGGGGTCGCGACCCCCAGACCCTCCCCCTGGATCCGCCCTTAATTTAGCACTTTGGAACAGCTTTCTACGGGGTTCATAAGTAGTCTTAATTCAGCATTATTGGATGGTGTTAGATTCGTTTGAACGCAATCCAATACTGATCAAACACCATCCAGCATTACCCAACGATGTTGGATAACGTTTGAACAATACCTCTCATCCGTTTGAACGGCCTTTTACAAAAAGGAAGCAACCCAAAAACAAAAAAAATTGAAACAAACAGCAAAGTTAGCTATCCAGAAATGAACGAAACGCAAAGAACATAAACCAAAGCAACGAGAGGGAACATCGTTTCAACAATAAAAACGAATGTGAAAAACAAGAAAACGAAGAAACAAAGGATAAGCAAGAGAAAGTAATTCTCTCTAACATACCTACAATGGTTCTCAAAGGACAGAATTACTGGATAGTCAGACATTACGAAAGCGGTATCTCTAATGGCCTCTATAACATCCTACAAGTGAAGCAACAAATTTCTTTATCTTGACCGTTTACAAAGTAAAACACTTAAGAAAACAACATCGAACATATGTTAATATGAGCCATATTTAACAATTTTTAAAACATCTTACCACAAAACGATTTCGGAACAGCCATTTATTCAAACTGTATTTAGTAACTTCCATTCGTATCTACTTTATATTTGCTAATTCCTTATATGAATAACGACTGAACGTTTACAATAAGATAATCGATATCTGAACACACATTACAACAATGTTGCTGCTACAAATGAAATAGCAAAACACTGATCAACTTAATAACCCACTGTTTGCGAAATAACTTTTGAAAACGTTGCCCACGAGATAAGATACCTTGAAAGCTACATTAGTGCACATAGCCTTTCCGTGTGTGATCAACGGTTCGTCACCAGGCCCGTCCCAACAGTCCAGTTCAATGCATCTAGAACAATGAGAAAAGAGTAACGTCTATTGTTTTTCGCTACAAAGGTTAACAAGCAAATGTAGGAATGCAAGTAATTTATGGGGATTGCAAAGTAGTTATATAGTGACGTCAGTGTGTATATTGTGTGCTCAACCTTTTCAGAGTCACGATACATGAGAGATACTACAAGATAAAGTCGATTCGAACACCAAATTACCAACTTTCTTTCTTTTTGAAACATGCACATACTGATGTTTCTAAAACCGACATAAAAACTGCCGAAACTATACAAGCTCAACATTAATGGAGCAATAGTAGGACGTACGAATACATTATGTGAATGCGTAACGCCAAAAGCATGTGATAACCTGAGAAGAACCTATAATTTTATACGACCAGTAATTGCACTCAGTCCTTTATTTTCAAATCGAGAGTACAGAAAGAGTTAGAGTGAGACTCACAATCGGAGAAGACAACAAACATAAAATTTAAGATTTTTTTATTTCGCTTTAAAAATAACCTGATTTTTTAATTCGGAACAAAAAATCCCGATATTCACGGATTCCCGAGTGGCGTGCGAACAAATGAAAATTCTCGGGTCAATATCTCCCGGTACGTTTCACTGGATAGTAAATAATTGTAATGTGGCGTTTTTTCTCTATACAATCAATACACTTCATTCACAGAAACTGTCAAATGTAATGTCAAATCCAAGATCACCATAACAGACAAAATACTGAAAAATTTCTTCAGATGATTATGGCTGTCGATTTCGTCCTGGCAGAGTACATTCATTGAACTATTGGCATCAATCCACGCACATGCAGCCAAGACAGGAATTTTCGGTATTTCACGGAGAACACGAACAAATATTAATTTATTAATCACTTTCTCAGCAGAATATCGGAGACTTTAAGCCATAAAAATTCCTGAAACAGAATTTTTCAATTTACACTAGCACTGGACATATTTAAAAATTGGAGGTTCTCCACTGAACAAGTACTGAGCGGCTTTCTAGTTCACTGACAATGATAGTTGCTCTATGTGTCTGTGTCTTGATTTGAAGGTAAAATTGATTGGTATGCGCTTAAATGTGAAGATTTTTTGGCAAATCAGTTTGGCCAATGAAAACAAGTTTGTTTTTCTTAAAAGGTATTTAGTCCTTTTCTGAAAACTGACTCAACGTATCAGATGTCTTGCTTCGTTGCCATTTTGTTTTAAAACTGATGTTGTGAAAAACAGACAGAGAAGATCGCTAGGTTCCTACCAAGGTAGGTTGTTAACATCACAATTACTGCTTCTTCTTTTGTTAGAATTAATGAAATTTGTTTTCAATGTCTTTGTGCATGGCTGTGTTTTTTAAATGTTCGTTTTAAAAAAACTCGTAATTTTTTTTTACTTAATTCAAACCTTTATTGTTTACTTTGCCAGTTCACTGGTAATTATTTCAAACATTTAGATGTTTGGAATTTTTTTGTCACAGCTTTGATAATTTTTTTAAGTATAATTTTGTTGAAAACTTTCTTTGACCCGCTTTAAAACGATTATCTTTGTGACAGAGTGAAGTATTTTTATTTTCTGATTTAATGCTTCTTTAAAAATCATAACAAACATACGTTTGGGAGGTATTGTAAGTTACGGGCCTCGAACTGGCCAATCAGAACGCGCGAAATTATTCGGCCATATAGAACAAAAAAATAAATCAAAATCTGTTTTCTAAAAATGTACTAATGAAGCGAGAAGCCTTCAATTTAGAACACAGTGTAATCTTCGAATGCCACGAACGAATATGCAATACATACGACCAGCAGTTCAAGTCCATACCGTAACGAGGGTCGATTCAAGAATGTTACGAGCATTTCGATACACACGATACATACCATCAACAGTTCAAGTCCATACTGTATCAAGATTCGATGCCACAAGCATTTTCGAATACACGATACAAGCGATCAGCGGCTCGAATCCAAATACAATAAATGCCGAAAATAGAACAGTATTGTTACTATAACAAAATAGTGTACTCGCAGCACTCACTTTCTATTAGAAATAGAACAGTATATATTGTCACTATAACAAAATAGTGTACTCGCAGCACTCACTTTCTATTAGAAATAGAACAGTCTATTGTCACTATAACAAAATAGTGTACTCGCAGCACTCACTTACTATTAGAAATAGAACAGTATTGTCACTATAACACAATAACGTACTCGCAGCACTCACTTT
>JAOTRI020093567.1:0-15225 GCA_028564885.2 Zoanthus sanctaehelenae | reverse complement strand
GTTGGGCCTTGATTGAAAGTTACTAAGTAGAGTAGCGAGATAAATGATTGGCATTATAGTCCCTATATAAGAGTAAGGCTTATAAGAAATTTAGTAGAATTGCTGAAGACCTAGAAGTGCAATTAGCAAGAATAAAGAAGAAGACTGAACGTAAGTGTTGTTTTGTTTTGTTCCTTTTAATCCCAAACTTTTAAGAGATATAATCCTAGTAGTGGGCACATAACTAGTGAAGAAAGAAGAAAAAGCCAATCTAATAATATCAAAACGAGACCAAAAAGAATAAAGAATTGTTATTTTTGCCGTTTGTGAACGAGTACGCTATACCTAAGCGGAAAAAGCAAAAGAAAATTCTTAGAAAGGCAACTTTCTGGGGACCTCATACTTCAAAACATCCCCCTGGGGGATGTCAACCATTAATTAATACCTTCCCGCAAAAATTTGTTCAAAACTTGACAGGTCTGTTTCAGACCATTACAATTGCCAGACAAAAACTTAATCCTAAGACCCAAACCATTAGATTTTGTTGGAGAGAGGTGGTCACAAAAACTGAGCATGTTTCTTTTTCAGCTGGATTCGCTATGCAGGATTTTTTTTCCCCTGATATATGACGTTTGCAGGATTGCCAGGTAACTGATTGCATTTTTTTCATATTAAACTTGTGCATGCATTATTTTTGGCAGTGACCCACCCTCTCTCCTAACAAGTCTAATAGTTCGCCCCTAATAGGTATTTGCCCAATCATTCCCTGCTCAAGAAATGTGAACTTCTTGGACAAAAGTAAGAAATAAATTTAGTTTTTGTTCTTTTCAACATAAAAAAGATTCAGATATCATTTGATTTCACTTTCCACTTGACCAATAAGCTCAAAATAGATCGAGCAATATACGTACTTCATTTGTAGAATTACTGAAGGAATTACCCTGGATAAATATACGAGTATCGTTTTTTTCTATAGCATGAAAGAAGTATAATAGACAGCAATGAAGACGACCCGAGGAAAAGATTTTTTTCATAAAAATGACTTTTAGTTCATTATTTTTTCGAAAGGCGAGCACTTTTGTAATTCATAACAATGAGCATGCAAGAAAAACAAGAATATATTAAGAAAATTTAATCACGCAACAACTGGGAGTGTCTCAGATAGAGCATGACCTAGAGATACCTTAGCTTCATACGCAACTGCCGATATCCATAGTATTGCTAATTACTTGGATCTTATAGTCTTCTTCCGGGGTTCAAAGTGGCTAATATATCCTAAATATAGAGCGTTGGACAGACGTTTCCAGTTTTTACTGGACTTTCACGATTGTGTCGTGCGGAGCAGATAAACCTGGAACAAAAGGTGGCCCTATGAACGCTTCAAATTCCAGAGAGTCTTCGGTTAAGTTGATTTTAGCTTGGAACTTTTCTCATAATATTATACTTAAAGTCACTTGGGATATCCTTCCTTCTGAAACAATGTTTCTAAATTGTACTGCATCAAAGTAAAAGAAAAATTCAGAAAATCCAATGCAAAAATGGCGAGAGTTTATTTTCGTGCAGGGTGTTATGGGCAAACTAGGCTTTTGCATGAACAGAGCTAAAGGAAATGTGTTTCCCCTCTTTGGCTGTAAGGTCCGCTACCAACGGACATCAGCTAACTACGGTCTCCCATCTGACACCGAGTCCTAACTTATAATAATAAACTAATAATGATAATAACTATAATAATTAATAGTAATGATGATGATAGGTAATAGTAATAAATCTTTATTACTTTGCCAAACAGGATTTAACTTGGGTGATTAGACGAGAACCGACGCTTACCCAGTTGAATGGCCATAAAACAACGATAACTGAACCATATCTAATTAAGCTGATTTATGTATTGATTAAGTGTCGCGACAGCTTTCAAGGTTGCGGCTAGCATATTAATAAGTAATACTTAATAAATCGAATCGTCGATCAGACAGCTTGCTCAAGGCTGGTACATGGTCTTGATTTGATCGGTCTTTGGGTTTATAGCATGCATGGGGGTATACCGGACAATTTTAATATGTTACTTGTTAGTTTTACAATAAAATCTAGTTGTACCTTTATTTAAATACATGACAGGAGCCCATAAAAAGTAGCTTAAGCAACTCCCAACAGCGTCTTCATGACTGTTTTTATTGCGTGTGTTCGACAAACGCTTGCTAATCTCAGCCTTGCTTCTATGTCCTACGTATTTTTTATGCCTTGAGGTTTTGCTGTTTTGTTTTGAGAAAGATTAAATTGAAGACATAAAATGGAAGAAAAAATTATTAACGAAGCTTCTACCGAAGACTGAAAAGGAAATCACTGACTCGACTCTTTGCTCTGCGAATCTAAGAACGCCATACAACCAAAATGGAACACCCTGATTTACAGTTGTACATAATTCACGATTACTACAGTAGTTTAGACCAAGTTGAAATTTGAATCACACCACTACATTATTTTGGCCATCGATTCTAGAGGACGCCAAAGTAAAAATTCAGGTTCTTTTAAAATATATGTGGGATATTAATATTGCGACCGTTATTGCATAATCAGTCATACCGTATTCTAACGTTACAAATCGTCTAAATCTGGCGAGGGAGGTTAGCTGTGACAAGCTCCTCATTTCCGGAACATATGTTTTCTTGTTTTTGTGCTTGTTCACCGATGTGTGAAATCAAGTGCCAAAAGTATTAGGGGAATTCAATAATTCGCGGAAAGAGTTTATAAAAATTCGGGCTTGTGTCATTTTAAGACATATCAAAATGACATGATTTTTTTATTCGATCTATATTTCTGAAAGGCGTCTGCATTTACACGAGGTCAGGTCAATTTGGCGGTAAGATTTCAGTCACAGTGGGACAGCCATTGAGGAAGGAAAAGCGCGCGAAATGTGAAAGGAGGAGGTGCTTTTACAAAGCAGCGAACAAGCCAATCAGAAGCGTCGTTTGCAGTTCTTGCTGGACAGGCACGGACATGTTCGAGGTTGTCTTGCAGGAACAGATCCATGCTTTGTGAGGACTGAAAACCGAAAGCCACGTGCGGAAAGTTGTTGTTAAGTTTTAAGTCATCGGTAAGATATTTTCTACGAAGGATATTATTAACAGCTCTCGATATTTCAAACTCTTTGGAATGGTTTATTTGTTTATTTTTTTTTGATCAATGTGCGTCTTTTCCCTGCAGGATAAGTGGAAAAGTAGTCGGGCATGTGGCGTTTGTGTGGTCTAGAAAAATGGGATAAATGAAAGAATTCTTTTGTAAGTATTCGTTTTTAAAAGCGTCAGAAAGCAAAACTTATAAAAGTTGCTTGCCCATAAAGAAACTTGAAGAATTTCTTTGTTAAATTGCTTAGCTTAGCAATTGAATCATGAATGACTATATTCTCGAGATTTTTATTTTGCTAAATTGAAATCTGTTCTTTCATTTCTCGTTTTATTTTCTATAATCTAACAGAAATCTGAGGTAAGGATAGAGGGTATGATTTACTATATCAGACACATTTTTTATGAATTTTCGCGTTCCTCTTTTTAGGCAAAGGTAACATTCTAAAAAGGGCATCGTGTTCCAAACTCCCGTGGGCATCTGGCATTCAAATCCATTTAGTGTTGTTTAGCTACTTCTGTAAATGGTTCAACCAAAATAATGCTCAAGGGTTTATGACTGAAGTTTGTGTCACTTGATTATCATATCTAAAGGAAACCATTTAC
This sequence comes from Zoanthus sanctaehelenae, assembly GCA_028564885.2. Lineage (NCBI taxonomy): Eukaryota > Metazoa > Cnidaria > Anthozoa > Zoantharia > Zoanthidae > Zoanthus > Zoanthus sanctaehelenae. The sequence goes on along the minus strand of JAOTRI020093567.1, from coordinate 11,521 downwards.
CGTAAAGAGAGCGACGCCTAATTGAACGAGAACTGTTTGTCCATTTTAGACACATACTAATTGCCATTGAAACGCTTTTTAGTGTAAAGTCGTCCTCACTGACACAGGAGTGTTGTCGTTGTGGCGTAGAATGAGGTAAGAAAATCAGTACATTTTTACTTTAGTTTTTTTTCTGTGTTTTAAGCGTTCTCGCTCCCCCTTGCTCGTCTTTACATCGAAACAAATATAGATTCGACTTTAAAGATTATACGCACATTAGAAATACTAAAATGGCGCCATACTAGAGTAGAAATTGCATTTCTTTCATCACGTCTGTCTTGAATGGAAAAGGTTGCATCCGCGTTACAACACTTTACCAATCGAAATCTATGTGTCACAACTTGACCTACATGAAATACCTTAGAGTTATCACAAGTGAAAGATGGGCATTTGTAAAGGTAGAACACCTCGTGAGGTCGCTTTCCCACGGCTACTGAAATTCGGTATCCAATTTCTTTCCGCTGTTTATACAGTTCATCTAGATTGGGTGTATTGTCAGATCTGTTCAGATGCTAGCGAAAGCGAGAAAATGCTCACACGCACAGTTTTTAATCAAGTTTAATACGTACTCACATACTTTTTCTCCAGATTTAGATTTTAAAAAGTAAAACTCGAAAACTTGTTCTTAAACCTTATCCAATTTTTATCAATTTTATTCTGTCACCTCGTGTTATATGTTTGCAGAAGGCTTTTTGTAAATAATAGTAAAATGAATTTTCAGAACCTGCCATTGCTTTACGTTTTTTGTCTTGAAACTTTAAGTTTCCAGAGATCTGACTTCGTTTCGATCATTTTACTTTTTGTAGCACGTTGTTTTCTCCTATTGAAGTTATAAATTTATATTTTAAAACATTGCTGTCTTTTGAAAGCAATCTACCTGAGTTTTTAAGTCAGTGTCACTTAATGTTGCTGCTGGTTATTTTTAGGGAATGTCAAAAAAGGTTATTCAAACTCAAACGTTTTTTTTAGTTTTTTTCAGATTACAGCAGCTAATTTCTTGTCAGCTATTTGCTGAATGTCCATTCTGGGACATGCCTAGGCGGGTTTTTATTGACTGTTCGATGCTTCATGTATCATCCTGTGCCCTCATCTTTGATGTGGTAATCCATTGATGATGAGGACTGGAGTGTTTTCCAGGAACTTTGCCTCAGTGAGCAAGCATAACACCATCTTTGTAAATAAAGATATGCAGTGAACAAATTATTTCTAGGTTGAAATTAGTTTTAATTGCTTCAGTGATCACATACACGAGGCATTTTGAATTAGGCGCTTTACACCCATGGTTTGAACCTCTGAAGCATTTCAAAAATTTTAAACCAAAGATTTGCATCACATTGTACATGTGTACACTGGTCTCCAGGGTGTTCACAGTTCTTTTCAACAAATTCCTTGTGTTTTGTTGGAGGCAATAATGCATTCTTTTCAGTTTCTACCAGTGCTGCTTATATCTTAGAAGCAGATTCATTGATACAATCTTTAGTATTGTCTTTGTTAAATTCTTCACACCCAGCTGAAGAATTTGTATGTAGAAATCAAGCAGAAACATGTTCCAATGGGTTGGGCTTGAATCTCTTGTCACATAAAACTGATCATTTCCTGCCGTCTGCTAAGCTCCTTTGAAGATCTAAATAGTTTTTTTTATTCTTTAAAATTTAATGCTGTTATCTTCACGCATAGCTCAAGGACTTTGTCCTGTTATAATTTTTCTGTTCACTATAGTTATTAACTAGAATTATGAAGAGGTAAGAAAATATACTTTTTTTACTTAAATTAGGAGCTTTGATTATTGAAATAAGTTTTAGGACCAATGCACGAAAGAAAAATAGTTCTTAAGTGTAGTTGTATTTTTACATATATTTTCTTAAAATTAGATGATTAAATAAGTTTTAATATGTCAAAGCAAACATAAAATAAACATTTGGTTAAATTTGTCAAAATAAACTACATAGGAAATAAAAATGTTATTGCATGTAAGTGTAAGGTGCTTTTCCAAAATAATATAGTAAAGTGTTGATTATTTACCCTGTCCGAATCATTTTTAATGTTGTTTATTCTAAGGCTAGATAAGAACCGATGATATATCTGTAAAAGATTTTGTAAATATTTACAACTTTTCTGAAAGAATGATTTTATGTTCAACTAGTTTTATTTTTAGACTTAAGAACTATAAATTTATAATGTGATTTTGCATTCTGGGGCCAATCATATTATTGTTTCAAAGATAACATGATCGTAATCAGTATTTATTTCAAACCTTTGGTGTTGTATGTATAAACAAAAGGATGAAACCTTTTAGTTAATACTTTTTAGCTTGTTTTTTGTTTAGTAAATTTTTAATGTTTAAAATTTGAGTACATTGATGGAGACATTTAAATACACACATTTTTTATCAGAAAATTAAGAATAATTTAAGAACAAGCTACAGAAGGCTGATTTTAATTTGTAATAAATATGGAAGTTATGCACATAGAAAAGAAAGAATACTGACAGTATTTAATTTACGTATTTATTACTAAATTGTTTCTTTAGAAACACTGAGACAGCTCAAACTAGTTTACTGCTAGTTAGCGCTCAAAGTAGCGACTATAAAAAGATACTTTCCAACTTTCTCTTGACAAGCGAACGGGGATTTTGTGGAGCATCCATAAAAAAAGCCTATATTCATTTTTTAGTGACAAGGTGTCATCAGTAGCAACATTTAACCAGTCGAAAGTTTAGGTTCTACTTTTTGTAGAGGATGCAGCATTTAACAAGGTTTGTGATTAGTCAGATAAGGTTTGGGTAAGCTTTATCTTTGTTTTGATTGGTTCAAAAATTTGTGTCCTCCACACGAAGTAAAAGCCAAAAAGTCTGTTTTGTGCAGGAGAATTGGAGCATTTGGTGCATTTGATAAAATTGGAGCATCGGTGCATTTGATAAGATCTTTGCCATTGGACCAGTAAGTCTTAGGTTTGATCCTGGTTCTGTAATGATTTAAATCATTGTGTGACCTTCTTTTCTGTATAGCCCAACTTAGCTTTCTATCCTTCCAGGGTAACCTGCGATAGATTAGTGTCCCAACCTGAGAGAGTTGTTGACTCTCGTCCAATTAACACTTCAGTAACTGTAACTAAGTACCAGCTCTTGGGCCATCTGGGCTCATGAAGGATTAATTATTTAGCTTTTAAAACAGATTAAATGGGAGTCAGGTTGGCATAGTGGTCATCCGTCATGCCTCCCACCTCTACGACCCGGGTTCGATTCCTGGGCTCGGCATGTGGGCTGAGATTTGTCGATCTCAATCTCACTTCAAGGATTTTCTCCGAGTACTTCAATTTTCCTTCCTCTGCAAAGTAGACTTTCAAGCAAAGGTCTGCGCCGTCGAGCAATTAAACATTAGCCTCTGGCTAGGAAGAGTGGGCTACCATTTCCTTCACAGTTGATGTTAAATAAAGTATATATTTATTTTCTTATTAGATGTGGTTGGTTTAATCTATTCTCTTTTACAAATTGAAGATATCCTGTAAATTGACTATTTTATTTGTCTTTATTGGCCTCTTAATCTTCTCTTTGGGGAAATGAGCAGAGAATATTTTTGTTGTTATTTTTGAATTACTGTAATTTATTAAACTCTGTGTATAGAAAGTAATAAAACCCTTTATATAAGGTGACCATTTTGCTAGTCTTGAAGAATAGAAGTGTCTTGTGTTCAAACTTTTGAGCCATTTGACAAAACCCTTTAAAGTTGGTGGTGTTATCTGGTCTTACATTTGTACCAGTTACTTTAAAATTGGTTTTGTATGGCATTCTATGGTAATCCTACTGAGATTACTAGTGGTCTTGAAAACCAAAAACCAGCCTCAACAGATGAAAATCATGTTAATTTTGTTGGTATACCTTCACTTGTATATGTGTGGTAAAATTTCAGACACATGTAATCTTTGCTCTTGTAACATCAATTGATGTTAAATATTTCTCACAGAGAATTAAGTAATAGGTTTCAGGAAGAAGAAGTATGATTTCATTAAAACCTAAGGTGTAAATTTTCTTAGTTTTACAACTCATAATCACAAGCCAAACTCGAAACTTGTGTTTCCTTCCAGCAGCAGGTCTTAACATGCCCAAGTCACAATAACCAGGCACTTGAAATATTTTCAAGAAAGTTTATCTCTTAATAGAAATTATATGCCTCTTAATATTGTTTTTCTTTTTAGTAGCTGATTTGTATTAATATTAGATAATGTTTTCTAGTGTTTTGTGTTCTCTGGTATCATGATTATGATTTTAGCACAAATCTTCGTTTGCAACTATGTGGTTTACTGATGTTTTAAAAGTTTGAAATATTTATTTCTTTTCCAAGTAAGATAAAGAGCTCGTGAGCTTGTAGAGCAATTAAAACAACAGCTGTGGGATAATGTTTGGAGGAAAGAAAAATTCTCGACGGAGTTATTAGGAAACAAAAATTCTAAATATTTAGCAGCCCTTGAATTCCCTAATTTTGGGGGCACAGTCACTTTGGCCTTAACATTTGTGGCAAAAATAGGGCAGCAAGGCAATTGTCAAAGGCACTAAGGTCATACCATAATTTTTAGAAGGGCAGCAAGGCAAAACCCTAGACAAGTGTTTTTATTGACTCTCAATGGTACTCTAAAATAAATATGCTATGCAGATGATGGTGAAGTTACATTGACTGCAAAACTGTAACCAAAAGTTAACACAGTGGTTTTTTTTACCTTTTTAAGTTGCCAGTGTTTTGTGAAAAGTGCATGGTTGTTTTGTCCCAAGCATACGTTTTTTAAACTGCCCTAGAGTCAGAAGTCTTGTTTGTTTTCCGAAAGGATTTCAGTAGACACTGCAAATTTTTTTCTTATTGATCCCAGTAAGTTGTTTATGAAGAATTAGATCATAACTTTCTATGACTTTATCGGCAAAATAGAGTGCGTATGATGTTGGGAGAGACACGAGAATGTTGTAAAATTACGAGCTTTACATTGTTTCGAGTGTCTCTCCAATCATCACACGTACTCTATTTTGCCTAAAAGTCATAGAAAGTTGTGCTCTAATGCTTTTATGATCTAGCAAAACAAGCCAGTAAAAACCCTGACTATATCTTTGTAATAAGCATAGATTTGAACCAATTATAGTGTGTGTTGTATCATAGCTATATTATAAACGTAAATTAACATCTCCTCAACAAATTTTAATTCATAAAGCAATGAAAGTAGCTGGTGAAATGTGGCAAAGAAGCTGGTGAACTTCACCAGCAGCTGGTTCTTGTATATACAGCCATACAAACAAGAAACAAATATGTTCCAATACCTTATTGGAACATTGTAATACAACTAGTTTAGCAAATAAAATAATTCAAAGCATGATTGTAAATATTTTCAGGGTTTTCAATAAGAGGCGGCAGCCGGCGAATTTCGCCACCTACTTGAAATAAATTCGCCGCCTTTTTTAATAGCTAAACTACTCAGATAATGCAAATAAAATGAGAAATATCAGCTACTTCGCCATCTATTCCTGAACTTTCACCACCTACTTCAAACTTTATTGAAAACCCTGTATTTTAATATAAAATTTATTTCAGCAATTATCCAAGTTATCTTCAGAACTTCTTCAAACCTAGAATATCTACCCACTCACAGTGGGGGACTCATATACCTTCTTTTTCATGCATATTAACAACAAAATACGGCACTCATTCTTTTCCTATTCTGTAGCCAAATTTCTCTCTCCCAGATGATTTCAGAAAAATATCAAATTTTACAGAATTTAGAAACAATAAAATTATTATTCTATAAATGTATATCTTAATTTAATTTTATTTTTTTTCCTCGAAGATACTATTATAATAAAGGCACTCTAAAATTCAAGTTTAAAATAAAGTTTACATGTATATATGTATGTATAAATATGTATATATGTTTATCTGTATGCAGATTGGAACAATGTTGTTTTATATTTAACCCTTTCACTCCCAATCAGTTATCAACACTCAACTTCTCCTTAACATAACAAATACAAAATAAGACAGTAATTTTGGTAATGAAAAAATGAGAATTGATTAATCAAAGCAAACTACTGAAGATTAAAAGTGAAATTCTTTCAAATTTATACAATGATAAGTTTGGGCTCAGGTTGGGAAAACTTAATAATTCAACTGGGACTGAAAGGGTTAAATCAGCATGTCTTGTTGCTGTTACTGCCTATGGTATTTGGGCATCAGTGCACAGTTTGTATTTGTGCCCACTGTGCCAAGACAGAAGTTAATTACCAAGCAGATTGGATTTTTTTTTATGCATCTGTATCAAAAAATGTTGATTGGTCTGGACTAAGTAAATGTTTTACAGTAGATAATAAATATATGTACCTGAAATGGTAGCTTTATTTAAATTTGAACACAAAACATTTTTTTGTTTCATTTAGTGAGCTTCACGTGCTGCAGCAGAATCAGTTGATTAGTGACACCTCAGATGTGGAGCTAGGTATACCTTGTGTTTTTTTTAATTTATTGTTTTCAAATTTTTAAAGAAAATTCAATTTTATAACATCAGAAACAATTGTAAGTACTGTACTTGAAAAATCATTGCCACTTAGCTTAAAACTGAAGATCTAAGTTCATATAAAATCTCAAAGGAGGAATTCCTATCAATAAGTGAAGAAGAGTTGCTATGAAATTGATTAAACAATTGTTGATTTGTCCTTTTTACTGTCAGAGTGATGTGTAATTAATATGATTATAAGAACTCTTAATTTCCCCTTACTTCTTGCAGTCAGAATCCTTCTGCTGTTCTGAAACTCTTAGGCTGAACTGTGTATTGCACAATGTGTGTGTTAACGAATCTATTATTTAAATTTGTAGGGATAATAGCCACTGAAATTGTAAAAAGACCAACAAGGAAGAGAAAGTGTGAAATCACACCAGGTACTTAAGGAGTTGTGACCTCCTCCCTCAATTGAAATAAGATTTCACACCGAACCCTCGTTTTACCACCCAAACAGGGCAACTCAGTGGCAACAGCAGCTGCAGCTCGCCAAACTTGCCGCTGGTTGGTGGCAGTGCATTGGGCTTCTTCAGGAAAGATAGCGACAGCAATGATGACCCCCCTAATGTTGATGGTTATGCAAAATGCATTACACTGATGAAAGGCTATGACACAGCTACAACGGCAGTAGTGACTGATTCTGAGGACGACTTGTTTTTTTTGGAGGGTGAGCCATCTATTCTATTATTTTTCTTATGGTTTCAGACAAGGGCTTTTTGCCAGTTACAAATTTGTGTTAAGGTTGCAGCTTCTTGCAGATATTTTATATTAGCTGTCAGAGATGTAGATTTGTTGCAAAATTATGACCATTAATGAAGTTTCAGTCACAAATGGGACAATTTAGTTGTGAAATGCAATTTCAAACCCTGTTTTTCTTAAATTTTGAGAAGTATTTGCCATAGACTCACAGGGTCTCACCAGATAAGTCAGATTATGTAAGCTGTTTTTATCATTACTATTTGCAAACCTGAACATAAACATTAAACCATATTAGTTATTGTAGTTCTTATTTAATTACTCTGTTGAAGAATAAAACCTGTTTGTTGTGCCATTAAAGCCTTATAAGAAGCTAAAAACCTAAGTCCTTTTACGAGCCTAGTGGCCCATGGAGCCGGCACTTATCTCCAGTTTCGCTAGTGTTAAGCAGATGAGAGTCCTTGACTCTTCCTGGACGGGACACAAATCCATCACTAGTTAGCTCACAGCAGATGCTGGTACTCATCTACCTAACCCGGAAGGATGGAAAGCTGAGTTAGCTTAGGTGAAAAAAAAAGGCCACACAAATATTCGAATCTCGGCAAATTGACGGAATTGAACTGGAGACCTTGTGGCTGCAAAGCAGATATCTTACTAACTGCACCAACCACATCCGCCTTGTGAGAAGCAAGGCAAATATTTGGGAGAATTCAAGAGCTGATCAATGAAAGTCCAAGAAATAACCAAGGGCTTCCATCTGCGTAAGAATTATCACAACTTTGTTGTCATCTTTAATTCAAAGGTCTTGTGCATAAACGACATAAGTCACTTTTGATCATGTTCTTATCTCTTCCTACATTAACCCTATTATGCCTTTAAAACCCTTTCGAGAATTTAGCTCCTCATACAAAGTCATTCAAGCCATTTTTGCACTAGACCCTTAAACTGAGATTGCTTTAATGTTTCAACAACAAAAGAAAAACACAGTTAAAAAGCAAAGAAAACTATCAGTCTTATGTGAAACAGAACAACAGGAAGGATAATATGGGAAGTCAGGTTGGCTTGGTATATTACTCAGATATTGTATGACAAACACGATTATATTTGTTGTTTGATAAACTTGACAAAGCAGCTTTGTGTGGAAAGTTTCTCATTTTTAAAAGGTGAGTTGCAAATGTTCTTTGATGTGTTGAGGAATTTTTCATGATCATCATCTTGAATGAATCTTGTGTCAGCATGACAATTAGCAAATAAGCACATCAGTCAAGTCACTGCAAGTTAGGCTGTGATCCTCATTCAAGGCAGTAATTCTTTCGTAAAAAGTTTTGCATGGTTGCGAGCAAACCTTTCTGATTAAAGTGGCATGCACTTGTTTTAATAGTAAAATCTCAGCCCAGAAACCATCAGCTGTTTTGGAAAAAGGGATTAAACACACATCAAGTTGTTTTTCTTACCTGCACCTAGCCATTTGCCACCACTGCTAGTTTCAAAGAAAAAAGGCCTTTGGTTGTACACCCAACTTCACCATAGCCAGTCAGGAAAAAGCCAAAATTGATGTTTATCCAATGTTCCATTATATTTGCAACATTTGGCAGTGATACCCAAAAAAATTAAAGGCTTTCTGTGTCAGTGATTTTTTTAAGCATTTTTATCCACTATTGACCGGAGGTAATCAAGAAGTTGTTCACTGTAACAGGAATTTCAGCTGCTAGTGAGGAGGTTTTGATTCATGATGAATCGCTCATTAATCAATAATGTAGGTGATCCCAAAGATGAGTGCAAACTGCTTCAGAAACAGGTGAAGATTTATTGGCTCATCTATTTGGAGTTTTTGGAAGATGAAGAAGAATTTTTTGGTTCTTATATTTTCATGAGGTGTTCAATTTGTTTTTCATTCAGTAACGTTTGCATGGTAAAATGTAACTAGAAATGTAGTAGAAATGTATTCACTTCTGGAAACAATAGCATTTTTCATGTCCTTCATTTTGTAGATACTGTAATGTATTATTTTCCACTTCAAAGTGCAGTAGTTTGTGATGTGATGTATTTTGTTGTAAAATGGAGGGGTGTTTCAGAAAAGAATTTAGCAAGTGTTGATCTTATGAGCAACTCAAATCGTTCCTCTTTGTGTAGACAGGAATGGAGGTCAAAACTGGCCTTATTGTACAGTGCTACATATATGCTGATATGATTATTTGCTGAACAGAGGGAAGATGCAAATACTGAGATGGACTTTACGATGTGAAGCTATGGTATACATATATATATGGCAGTGAAGGTGAGAGAAGCAAGACAAAGATGGTACAAGCATGTTGAAGTGAAGTGGAGAAGATTTATTTAGACGTATTTTGTCTCATAACTTAATTGGAGTTTATAAACTGGAGACAATAAAAGTCGGATTAATTTTCTGAGAGAAGTTAAACAAGAATTAGGAGAAATCAGAGGCCAGAAGTGCAGAATCAGCTCTGGGACAGTTTGTGATTTGAGTTTTAGGGAAAAAAGAGAAGAAAAGATGGAAAACATCATGATTAAAAGAGAGATGTTACTATGGTAGTCACAATTTACTAAAGAGTGTTTACAGAAACATTTCTATAATTGCATGTGGCTGACTATAAAGGCTAAGAAAAAAGATCCTCAAGTTACGATTCATTTTTTTAATAAGGACATCATTTATAGAACAAGGCCTAAATTGAACAAGTTTTAGGAACAATTAAATCTAAGGCTGGTAGTCCAAATATTTATGAAAAGGTTTTACATAGAAACTTCACTAAAACTCTAAACTTTATAACTGTATTCAGATATTTTATCGATGTTATAGTACATCACGTTAGTTAGCATTTAGTATTCTGCCACACTTGTACTATTCATTCCCTGATGAAGCCATAGATGGGCTAAAGCTTAAAACATTGATTATAAGAATTCTTAATCATTTTGAAATTTTTAACAACTTTTAACAGTAGTTTTAGGCCTCCATTGAAAATCTTAATTTTTACAAGTTTCACAGTACTTCATTTTTAGTCTTAAATGAGAGCCATGTCATTTTTTAATGCCTGTTCCTATTAATGTTTTTATTCAGTTTGAGTTACTAGAAATAAGAACAGAATTAAGAACAAATTTGAGGCTGAAATCACCAAGAATTTAAGAATAATGAGCCTGGGTAAAATTTACTGGTTCTTATAAAAAAACATGTAATTAAAGCACTTCTAATGTACCAACCCTGCTAGTATCTAGATCTATCATGAAATTTTAATTACAAGGAATTTTTGAGTTTGCAAGTCTGTACACACAAGCTGTGGCATAGTTCGTAAATGAAAAACTATTAATCTATTTAAAAATTGGTTGAAGTATTATTTTTCCAATACTTTTAATTGATTATTGAAATGATAAAAGTAATCAATTTAATACTTTTCAGAAAATTGCACCTCTGTTGATGATCAGTTTTCGGTTGAATATGAGCCACCTGCCACAGATGATGGGGAAGATGACAGTGATGATGAAGGTACTGATAATATGATCACATTTATTTTTGTCAGCAAGTGAGTTTATAACAAAACCTTAAAACTAGATTTAATAGTAAATTTGATTTCCAACCTGGATATTCAGGTAACTACTTAGATTCTACGGAAAACAAAGAAAATTAATAATAATAAAATAATAAAGTACATTTTTATAGCGCCTATACAACTAATCTTGGCGCTTTACGTTCTCAATTTAAATATGTGTCATATATACACACATACGCATACATACATACACATATATATACACATACATAAACATACATACATACACACACACACAGATATATATATAGTACCTAAAAAATGAAAAATAATATATATTAAAAACTAGCAATCTATTTTTAAAAGACGTTTTTCCTGAAGTAACATAGATTGTAAAATATAATAATATCAAACAGCCACAAAACATTCTTTTGTTAACATATTATGAAGCAACCCACCTCGATTAGTTATACTATCTGAGGTGTAGTTCTGCCATATACATTGTAAACTGTTTTTGCCTTTTTAAATAAAATGTTGTTGTTGTTGTTGGAAGACAGTAGAGTCTTGGTCCTTTTTGAACATTGAAAGAGATTCTCCCTACTTTAAGGAACCTCCACTAAAACAACAAAATAACGTTAAACCACAGAACATAATGTTTACGATTGGAACTACTCAATCGTTTTCCAATGAAATCGTTTGTATTCGAGAAAAATAAATTCCAAAAACGCTTATTTTGGCTTTCAAATTTCCCGGGCG
>JAOTRI020093556.1:0-15227 GCA_028564885.2 Zoanthus sanctaehelenae | reverse complement strand
CAAAATCTCTTAGTGATTTCATACTTTTACGCATTGTATTTTAATATATTATTTGCTAATAAAGATTGATTATTATTGTTATTATTATTGTTATCATTATTATTATTTTATTATTATTATTATTATTATTACTTTTGTAGCTGATTTAAACCTACTTTGCTTCAAAATCCCAAAACACACACAATGCCTCTTCGTTTGCCATTGGTTCCTGCAAGATGGACATTAAAGCCAAAGCATTGATTATTTGATGCCATGTCGACCATCAAAATAGTGAGTAAGAGTGTGTACAAGTGACAAGCGTTTATCACAATTTTTCGTATAGTTCGTATAGATATATAACTTGTTTATTCACTTGTTTTTGTTAACTAGTCTTATTTTGGTGCTATCATCTTGCGTTAAAAGGCAAATGACATTTTTAGGACATGTTATGAGCAGGAAAGGAATAATGAATTTATTGCTAACTCAGAAAATGGTTAGTAAAAGAGCGAAAGGCAGTATAGAAATGCATGATCATCAACGCTTAGTGTATGAAATATAACATTAAGAAGAATAGACTATTATTGTGTTGCAGATGCCGCTAACGTCAATGACAATGGACTCAGTTTTTACAGTCTTAGTTAGAATATTCCTAAATATTAGTTTATTTATAAATATTCCTAAACATCAACGTAGTTTTACACTACATACAATACAAGTATTTTTGAATATTTAACAATATAAAACAAGGCTAACACTACAAAAACTCAATCCGCTGTCATTAAAATTAAACTCATCTGCCATTCGAAAATGTTTTATTACTTGATTAGTTTAGCAAATCTGAGCTCTTAAGGTGCTGACTAAACCTCGAAATTCACATAAACTGCATTATATAATGTTAATTAGGTACATTTATTTCGTCGTTGATCCAAACAGTTGTGTTTCAATTTATTTCCTGGGGATTAGGAGTGTAATATTTTCATATAAAAATATTCTGTTTCCTATTGATTTTAATCAACTGGACCTTATTTAGTTCGACGGTGACCCAAACAGTCGAGTTTCACTTAAATTGTTGGGGTAGAAACAGAATGTTTTACTAACGTTGTTTAGTTACTGTGCTCACTTAGTGCGTGGCTTCACCTAAATTGTTCTTCAATTGTTACAGGATTTAATGGAACCGAAACCAATTGTAGAATTTCATACAATTTAGGTATCCTGCTGATGAACTCTATCTGTTTTGCTATTTTTCCAGCAACATTATAGTTATGTCTGTTCAGATATCTATTTAATATAAAATATATATTTCCTATTTTCCCAATGTAATATTATACAAAGCTTTTTGTAGTCGATATTCCCTATTTTTCAATATTTCACCTCTATATCACGTGACTTCGTGCTTGGTCCCACTAGATTTAGGATTATATTGTAGGTTTCCTCTGGCACAAAAATTTAACCAATCACATGACAAATTTTGATCATATCTTACCTTGAGATGTTTCAAGCTAATGACTACGTTTTCCTTGAGCACGTGATCTGGAGCAGGGTCTAAAGTGCTGGAAATAATGGCCGAGTTGAGCTTGGTAGTTACTGTGTTATCATGTCTGAAACGTTTAGTTCAATAGATTATTACTGACATCTTGAACTATTGCAAAAGAAAAGCTTTACAGGTTAAGTCCATGATTGGTACATAAAATTATCTTATTTTTGTATTAGTGACTGCGCTTATCACTTCACTTTCTTAACCTTTATCTCTTTTTGATAACACTAAAATACCTTGCCTCAAATTAAATCAGCGAACTAAACAAACTAAAGCTTCTCCATTTTGATAAGAGATAAGCCGGCTGCGTTACCGTGGTCAGCAGTCACTCATGACGTCAACCCGTCAAGTTCATATGGCTGGCTATATTTTGTTATCTGAATCAGAACTAATTTTGTAATTCGACATCAGTGAAAAAGTCTTTAATCTCGTAAGTAAAAATGTTTCTGTTTGATTAAAATTTTGTTTTTTCAATGGACAAGCAATTTGGCCCGCTAGTGCTGACCAGAATCTGATCCCTTTGTTCTCTTCAATGATGGCGGAGTTAAACTTTTATTTGTGTATAGGACAAAATGTATCTATTCAAAATCCGCCGCCAAAAATTACTACGAAAACTAATTACAAAAAGTACTTGTACCCAGATGTTTAGCTTAAAAATCTTGCAGTCTTCACAGCAACATTTGCCACTCTGAGATTCAGGCCATGCAATGCTCTTACAAATTGAAATGCTAGACCATAGCTGTAGTGACATAGCAAGTCGTTTTTAGTAAGCACACCAGTGCTAAATATTTTACGAGCCAAATGGTCTATGGAGTTGGCGCTTATCCCTCCAGTTTCTGTAGTATTAAGCGTCTTTGTCTCCCCCTGGACGGGACACTAATCCATCGCAGGTTAGCTACCAGCAAATGCTGCTACTCGTTTACCTACCATGGAAGGATGAAAAGCTAAGATTGGGTTTGGCAAAAAAGAAAGTCACCCAAATATTTAAATCTCATCAAACTGCCAGCAACTGGGAACTTTGTAGTTGAAAAGCAGAAATCATAATAACTTCGCCAACGACATTCTTAAAAGTCAAAGTGATAAAAGGCAGAATATCTGCCAAGTGCGGACTATTTAGCTGGTCTAGTGTGTAAATTGAATATCATAACAAAGTTAATAAATACTTTATTTAACGTCGATTGCGAAGGAAGTGGTTGCCCATTCTTCCTAGCCAGAGGTTAATGTTTAATCGCTCGACGGTTCAGATCTTGGCGTGAAAGTCGAATTTGCAGAGGGAGGAAAACCGGAGTACCCGGAGAAAAACCCTCGATGTCAGATTGAGATCGACAAATCTCAGCACACATGCGGAGCCCAGGAATCGAACCCACGAGTTAACATATTAAAGCACTAAAGACAAGCAAGTGTTTGTATTAAACAAGTGTCATAACAGAATGTTCTAAATTATTTTAGCGTAATAAATTTATCATCCGATTACAGAACGTAAGAGTACTTGATAACTTACTTTTTGATGTTTTCGTGAAGTTGGCTTGAGACTAAGTCTTTCATATCTTTGTACAAAATATTGACAACGACTTTTTCTGTTACAAATACAAAAATCTATTAAGAGCAATATAATGATATTCGAAACTGCATTATTCACCGTCTTCATAAATGTTTGTGTTGTCGTTGTACGCATCGTCTTTGCTGTCTTTGCCGTTATCGTTTTGTTGTACCATTGCTGTTTTTGCCACCGTCTTTGCTGTTTCGCTTCTTTTTTGTTGCTGTCTTTACTGTTTACATTAATGTGTTCTTCAGTTCTCGTGTTACTAACGGTTTTGTCAATGTAGTTATTCTGTTCATTTGCCTTTGTTACTATTGTCCAAGTTTTCGTCGTAATCGCGTACAAACAAAGTATTTTGTACAGATTGCTAAAATTTTGTCATGGAAACTAAAAGTAAACTAAATTTTTAAATTTTTTCCTTTCTTACAATAAATATAATCGTCTATATATAATACTGCCGAGAAAAAACGAACAGTTCTTCATTTTTAAAGTGCTTTTGAAGTAAGGCCAGTATAGTTCGAGGGACGCAAATGAACTTACAAGGAATCCAAACACAACATTAACTCTTTTGTACTAGAGGAGGTATTATCCGTCCAAATGATCGTCTAATGTAAAGATGGGACGAACAAGGACTCGAGCTAGGACAGATGTGAAGCTTATTATTACGTGTTGCCAAATGAAAACATAATAATAATAAAAATAATAATAATAATAGTTTATTTAAAACTTCTGGCAGTTTACAAAACTGAATATACAGTGTAATTTACATGAATAAAAGTAAAATAATTCTACTTAGTATTAACTTAGTAGGTACGTGAATAGCAATTAAAGCGCGCTCTGATTGGTTCATCAAACACCATCAAGTCTAGAGCCTCCACGGAGTTAAAATTCTACCTGTAGTCAAAACTTTCAAAAAATGCATCGGCAGCTCAGTGTATTTGCCTCTCTTCCGCGGCGAGATTCAAAGCCAACTTCTTTTAGCGCCTTTGGAAACCCACCGAGTGAAAATATGCCGTAAAAATTGCTAAAAAGTGTGACACCTCGCTGGTTTCTTTCATCAAGTAAGCTTAAATGCTACCTTACAAGCTTCATGATGCTACCCAGTAGTGAAAAGAGGCAAAAAAAGGCTCCAAAATTAGCAAAGACCCACATTTAACGGCGGCTACAGCAGCGACAAGACACTTCAACGACGCTATCGCCTAACAAACTAAAAACACAATCCCTGGGTACTACACAACGTGGGATGTTTCCATGGCAATGCCTAATATGGATTACAGAAAGCTAATTGATTGTTTTGATACAAAAAACTCGAAAAACCTCCTGGATGGGAAAGGGTTAAAGAGCATTATAAGTACTACTTATTAACCTGGAGCGACGTTATTACAGGAAAATCTTAGACCAAGGTCTTGTCACATCAATTATAACTATGTTACACATGCGTGCTTATAATAATACAGCCACTAAATAGCGCAATATGGCCTCGCGGCTCAGAAGGACTAAGCCCGTGTTGAAAACCCTAAAAAAAGAGTGAGCCTGGATTTTAGCAGCCATGCACAGCTGTTTCGTTCTCTGATTTCTAAACAAAATACAAAGTAAAGTTGAAGCATAACGCTTGTGGGATGTGGCTGGAATATCCCATCAAGACGTCTGAAATTTACTTGTAATGACCAAACGGACGATGTTAATAAGTTATTTATTATATGGTTCCGGGCGAATAAAAGGTCTTCTTCGAATAAAGTCACGAGCATATGGCTCTTTACGATATTTGTCATAATCGGAAATAATTTATATTTTAGGTTGCGCGGTCATTATGCGTCAACAAACAATCAAATTGCGAGAACATTTCAAGCCATATGTAGTAAACTGTTGATAATGAATGGTGTGCGTGGTGTGTTCTCTTATTTATTATGGTCATGTGATTGATTGCTATCAATTGCACGCACGGGTTGTTTCCAGTGATTGAGGGTTGCTTTTAAAATATAATTTACTGCGCTATCGACTTCTTTCATATATGATTTTTAAACTGGCTCAATTTATTTTGATCCAGTGCAATATTTCTTGCACTGGTATATACAAGTTTTCATGAACTGGTACAAACCAATTAGTCTCTTTCAAACCAGTTTACTTTCTCATATCAGTCTCAGAGCAATAACTAGTGATACCTAAACAAATTGGTATACAAGCAACGGTTGCTTGCGTGGTTACGTGGGGAGAAACCAAAAGTCAGTAAGAAAAACAACTGGTGTAAGATGGTAAGAACAAGCAATAATAAAAGGAGGCAAACAAAAGAAAAGAAAAAAATAGAAGAGTTATGTAGATATTAGTGGTTGGTTAGTGAGTGAGTGAGTGAGTGAGTGAGTGAGTGAGCTCGAGTGAGTGAGAAGTGAGAAATAAAGGTTAATTAAATTATTCTGTTCTTTAAGAGCTTGTTTTATTTAAAAACTCCCCAAAATAAATCTTTTTTATAATGTCAGATTGTACCAATTTAAGACAAATTGTACCAATGCAAGTCATATTGCATTGGATCAATAAACAAACTATCAAAGAGGAGAGCACGCGCAAGTGAACATGTTTTATTGTTTCCCAGCAACCAAGTGTTTATGCAGGGGGACCAATCATGATATGGACTTCTAAATAATGAAACGGAAGTTTGAGAAATAAAACAATATCTAAAAGCTAGCGTCAAACTAGTTTGAGCTGCGTCGGTGTTTCAAAAGACACAGCTTAGAGATAAAAATGTAAATTATACACGGTGTAAAAGAAAGAATATTTACAGACGTTTCGGACGTTAGTCCTTCGTCGGAGCAAAGGCAAGGAGAAGAGAATTAGCCAATAGGAACACGGTAAACAAGGAAATTAAAAACAACAAACGATGAGAAAAAAGAACATAAAAAAGAATCATTAATTCACATGAGGTTAAGAGCGCCCAATCGGTGAATGAGTATCTTAAAGCTGCTTTTTATTCTTTTGTGATAGTTGATATATAGCAAAACACTCATTGAACTTAACCTTGAAAAAGCTATCTATTTTGTATCGACTGCATGCCTCGGGAAACACGGCGGTCGGAAGACCACAAAATGCACGGTTTCCTTCGGTGTTAATTATGCAACAGTATATAAATGCTCATTATGCTACAATAAATACATGTCCTCAAAATTGATATTAATTCTAAGCAGCTTACATTAAAAGTGATTGAAAAATCAGCTTCCTGTTAGAACCGTTAACATAACGGAGTTGAATTAAACGTGTCAACAAGAAATAAAACCCATTCTAGTCTTTTCTTAGAAAATATATGACGTCATCGTGTTAAGAGGCAAATTGTTTACATTAAGAGTTTTCCAATTTACAAATAACACCAGGTCCACAGAGATAGCCGGTTTTCGAGGTAAAAATTGCAAGTATGTAATGGTGCAGGATAGTCACAGTACTTTGATTGCTTTAGTAGAAAAGTCGACAAGGAAATAGCGTCATCAGAGGTGGCTTCCTATCACTCAGCTAGTAACAGTTTCATTGTTGGAAACACCACAACACATCTTCCTAAAACAAAAGCCGAAGTAGGGAATCTTGTTATAATTTGTTTCCGTGCAAGGAAAGGTGTTTCATTCCACTGCTCTCGCTTTATTTGTAGTTATTTGTTGTGCCTTTGTAGAAAATAAAATATCCAAACTATTAATATCATCAATAATAAAATAAGAGGTAAAAATAAGAATTGTAATAAACACTTAAACAGTTCAAGAACTGGAGGCAAGCGCCGTCTTCATTGATCACTTATATTAGAAGACTTGTATAGCTTAGTTTAGGAAAATTACAGGCATTCTTTTTTATACATGTCGATAGACTTTATGTTGTTAGAATGATATGGATCAAAACCAAGTAGAAAGGTTGATACTCCCATTTATTGCGTATACTGGACGACTTAGTCTAGAACAGTAAAATGTTGCTGTATTTACCAACAGTTTAATCAGAGTTGATAAAGTTGAATGGATTGGAAACTTGGTGACTTTTTTGTTATACGTTATTGTTCTACTTTCCCTAATGTCGTGTTGAAATATGACGTCGCCCGTGTATTAATAGCAAAAGGCTTTGAGATGTAAATGATCAAATGGCCAATAAACTAATGAGCATCAAACCCAAAACAAAAGATCCTAAACATGACCATGCACACAACATGAAAAATAGACTGGTAAACGTCTTCGCAGTTTGTTGAGTTTCTAAACCAGTACACTCTAACAACTTTAGTTTAATATCGAAAGCAACAATTCTCCCCAGATGGAACAAACTGGCTTGACTGGGTTCTTATGAATTTCTTCGTGATTCACAGACGACCTCATCACTCTTCACAACTCATTCACTAATAACCGGTGCAGTTTTTTTTGCTATCTTAGTCGCACAGACAAAACTATTGGTCCATTGTCCCATTTAGTTGCTTTCTCATACAACACCGACTTAAAAGGATTTTGATTTGATAGCTTAGAATAGGATATCACCAATAGACAAACATTCCAATCTAAAATTCTGGTACGTACCCCCCGACCCCTAAAACCCACTCTGCCATCCCCATCCCCACAATCCTTTCTTTTGATCATTAAACTACAATCAAATCTAAGACGCACTTGTGTATCTTAAGAGCCTGGCTACTAAATACCACATCTTGATCCATTGCAACAAAGGATAAATCACGGCGTTTCCTTCGCTTCGGTTTTCCCAAAAACTGGTTAATCATGTGTTTGATGTTGGTTTTGAATGGCTCAAGAGGATTTCCCTGCTTCGCAGCAGCTGCTATGACTTTGCTGATAAACTCTCGACCGTCATCTGAAAAACAAAACAGATTTTAATGTTCAGTCATGCATCCTCTTATCAAAACAAATGAAACAAAAATCAAAGTATTAAACTATTAAATATGCATCTGCGACTTGGAACTAACTGTTCATAACTGTACAAAGAAATGTTAGACTAGGGTGGGAATCCTTAAAAGACCGGAGGGACCGGAAACACTTAGAACTCTTTAACACTGATTCGTTACAAGTTAGTGGACATTAGCTCTCTGATAATCTCTGATTGATGAGATGCAAATAAATATAGCCATTTTTAAACACACTTATCATTTACGCTTGATGGTGGTTTCGTTTTTGCTTTTTGTCGTTAAATATATGCTGTCAATCAGGCTCTAAACTCCTTGATTACCCATCCTAAGAAAAATCATTGATTAATCTTTACAAAGAGGTCGTCATTACCTTCAGTGTTTTTTCTTTCAATTCCAACATAATATTCAAATTCAACCCAAATTACCTCCTTCGTGTTAACAAAATCACATGTTCGGTTGGTGCATTTTGATTGGTTATTTATTCAGTTCTAATATATCAAAATACAATGAAAACAAATTTAAGATTAGGGGGGAGGAGAGGAGAAAAAAACTTGTACCCAGCTCTGATTGGCCAGTTTGGGTCGTTTCAGAAAAAACGGATCATTTTTTATAGACCAGTTTGGCCTGCAGTTTAGGAGCCGAAGAGTCAAAATGACTCAACTTTACTAAAATGTGGAGGCTGAAAATAGATCAAAAATTAAGGATATGCCCAGGCTCAAATTTTAGCTGCTTTAGTGACGGCACAGACTGCAGACGATTATATTTCAGTCCAGCAGAAGTGCATATGACCTATATATATACACGTTGTTATTGGTAATTTGTAATTTCTTCTGTTTTATGGGTTTTTTTCTTCGGTCAGTTGATACTTTAAACAAGAATATTATTCCACTCGTTAGTTAGAAGTTTCCCACAAGATATCGTCTGCTGCGATATGTCGCCAGGCAGCAGTTTTGCACACTAAAAACTATGAACATATGAAGCTTTTATTTGTAAAAATTTTAAAAGAATACTGAGACTGAAACGAAAAACACTATTTCTATAAGAAAGCGAGCATATGAAACCAATGACTACGTTCTGAGTCAAATGTGTCACCAGGCTCTTGAGACACCTGTTTAGCTTTTTTAGCTCTGCAGTACGCAGCTAAAAGATTATATATCGTAATTGGGATGTTGTAAACTTTCATATTATGTAAAAATAACTTCACCGGAAAATACTGCACTTTAAAGCTACTATAAAACAAGACACATTTTTATATTTATAAAAAGGTCAGTTCCGAATTACTAAACACGGAAAGTTTCAAATAGTTTGGGTAACACGCCTCTGAGATTTTGCAGCCGCATCTTTCAGGAAGTCAGGTTGGCGTAGTGGTCATCACTCGCGCTTCCCACCTCTACGACCTGGGATCAACTCCTGGGGTCCGCATGTGGGCGGAGCTTTGTTTGTCTCTATCTGACTCCGAGGGTTTTTATCCGGTTACTCCAATTTTTCTCCGTTCTTGACGCTTTGCTCCGAGGTCACGCATGGTCCGTATAGCGGCAGCCAGGGGCGCCTTTATATGCTTTCGATCCGACCTCGTTGAGCTGCGCTGCCTCTGTACTTTGAGGCTGTGATGAGTGTGAGTCATACTCCTATTCTTATTTTAGGTTATGCACTTATGACTGGCAAGCTTATTGTGCATTCAAGGTATCAAGTTTTTGGTTTCCGTGGCTTAATTTTGTTTGAAAACTTTGAAAACTGCATGAGAGAAAGTAGCAAGTTTTGCTCATATTTTGACACTGATTCACGACACCTTTATTTATAAACCGTTTCATCAGGTTTAAACTATTTCTAACTTGAACAAAATTGATTTTTACTTAATATCTCGCATAATCTTGTTTTGAAGCAAATAAAATGAAGTGTGACATTTTGCTTGTTTTTTCTTCTTATCTTGATTTTCTCAGACAACAAAAACTTCAGTGTCACATTAAAACTTTAATGAAGTTTTTAGAGTAAGATAATTAAAACAATTTGAAACAAAATTGAAACAAATTGAAGTATATTTAGTTTTCAAAGCTTGCTAGATATATAATATAGCTTGTACAATCGTTTTTAAAGGAACAATTAAAACTTTATGAGAAAAATTAAGCTCAGAATGACCAAAACTAACAAACAGTTTAAGACCAAGCTATACTAAGGCTGAATATAAAGTAAAATTTAACGTTCCTCATCAAAACATTACTGAACCTTGTAATTGACATTCGCTATGTGCACACTAAAAGCACCTTTTAACATTTAGTATATCTGCTAATGTCCGAAGTGATACACGCATTCCTGTATACTGAAAGTTCCTCATAGGATCATCATCATGCTGAAAAAGCGCCCTCATACCGGGATATCAAAAGTTAGAGACCTAAAACATTTTATGTAATTTTTGACGCTGAATTTAAAGTATTAGTCGCCAACGCTGGTTTTGTTTTAAACTCGAGGGAATATGTTGTCGTCACGACTGACACTTAAAATGACAAAAAGATTAAGTCTCTTTATAATGATCAATGTGTAACCTAATCAAAAGGAGACCAGTGCCCCTGGCAGATACAAACACCGTCTCGTGGCTGTTAGCGCGTTAGTGTCAACCTATTGGTATCTGCCTCGAAAATGGAAGTATCAACCACTGGGCAAAGAGGACGCTTTTATACTGTTGTTAAATCCTCCAACAGTCACGTATACTTTGTCTTCAGGTGCATTTGCAATTGATTTTTCTAGTAGGACTCTCAACAAATTGCCCTGCTGGTTGAGTTTGGGACGGCTTGGTTCTTGATAACAAACGCGAAGAATAGGGTAAGCAGCTATTGTGCACACTTTGCAAGTGCCTCTGTTGAAAGAATTTCTTAGGTACCTGTCAAACATCACGTTGCTGTAATCAAAATGATAATGAACTTTTTCCATAGTCGCCAAAATTTTGCCATCAGAAGGTTGGCCAACAGCTACAATCATTGCCATTCATTTTCCAGCAAGTAAGAGTTTCCGTGTCCTCAATCGTACTCGGGCATCATTGTTTAGGTATCTTTCATTGTTCTCGTACAACTAATTGTATTACTTCATTTTGATCAACAAAATGTCGGGAAAATGTAAACATCGTAAGAAAGCGACACGCCACCTTCAGAATTCGGAAATTTTGAATTCCGTGATCCAGTGGAGCCGATGGAGTCTTCATTCCGATAGCTTCTTCAGAGCCTGATCAAGTCCTTTATGGACTCTGTTGTTACCAGTATAAATGTACTTATTGACAGTGTGGCTAAGGATGTCGCTGAATTAAAAGCTAGCCTGGAGTTTAGTCAAAAGGACTTATATGACCACGCCGTTAAAATCGAGTCAATCAAAGACAACGTCTCTAAAATTGAGGCAACGATGAAGTAACATATATAGTGAAGACTGTGTACTTAGAAAATCAAAGTAGACGAAAAATTCTACGCTTCGAAGAATTACTGGATGATGACAATGAAAGATAGGATAAAACGGAAGAGAAAGTTAAGAATGCCCTCGTAGGAAAACTCGATTTTGTATCTGTCCCAATAATTGAACGTGCTCACCCCACAGGTCGTCCTAGGAAGCATAATGGAACTTCAAAACCAAGAACGGTGGTTGCTAAGTTTATTAGTTACAAAGAAATGGATGCAATACTTAAGAAGGCAAAGAGAGTAAGACCAGAGGGTCTAAACATTTTTGAAGACCTAGCTGAGGAGACAATGGAGAAAAGAAGGACACAACTGCTTCAGCTAAAGCTGAAGGTAAACTCGCTTACTTCTCTCTTGATAAGCTCATTATCACAGACAGACCGCCAGGTCAAATACATGCCTAAATGTTTGATCACATAGATGTATTTCACTTTATCTGAATATATATGAACAGCAAATCACATAATCAACCATTTGCTTGTGGTATATGCCAGAAATTAACAGTAGGTTGTAATGATGAAGTAAAATGTGGAATCTGCCATTTGTGGATCCATGGCAAGTGTACATGTAATGGTCTAACCATTAAGGACTGTAAAACTTACCAATGAGATATTCTTCTGTAAATTATGTTATTTTGATCTATTTCCCTGTAGTTATTTAAATGATTTTGAACTGACATTGAACTGCTACCCTCCCTTGATATTGTCTCTAAAATTACTAGCCTGGGTAGTCTAAACATTTCAGATATTGAGACAAATATACCTAATCCTATATATTCCAAATACTATTATCCATCTGATTTTGATAAATTGTATGTATCACCTTCGCCATCTTATTTCTTCTTATTTCACGTGAACTTAAATAGTCTTGATGCCCATCTGGGTGACCTGCATACCACTCTTGCATTGATGAATTTTCCCTTTCAAGTCTTAGGCATTAGAGAGACTAAATAAAACTATTTTTCAGGCTTTAAAATGAATAATAATTTGGAAGGTTATATACTACATTCACAACCCTCCAGATCTGCTGCTGGTGGTGTAACAAACTACACTAGACATACTTTGAATGCATTTAAGCGAACTGACCTCAGCACAACTGATGATGAATTTGAAACTATCTGCGTTGAAATAGTTAATTCTAAAGCTATAATTATGTGCCTACAGACACCCTTCCTTTAGCCCTGTAATATTCAATGAACATCTCGAGTCTATTTTATCTCAGCTAACTAGTGAAAATAAATCCATTTTCATCAAGGGTGATTTTAATATTAACTTATTAAATTGTCAAAGTCATCCAGAATTTAATGATTTGTTACTAATGCTAAACTCTTTTTTTCTTTTACCTTCTATTTTACAACCAACACGTATTACTGAAAGATCAGCAACCCTTATTGATAATATATTTGCAAATACTTATGCCAAGAATGCCACCAGTGGTAACATAGTCCCTAGAATCTCTGATAATCTTCCTCAATTCCTGATTGTAGATAATCTCAAAGTAAACTATAAAGTTTTAAATTATTATAAGTATGATTTTTCTAAATTTGATGATACGAAATTTATTAATGATTTCTCACATCTAGACTGGAATAACTTTTCAAGTGGTTATATTGATACCAACACTAAATTTGATATTTTCTATGATCAGATATCTCAATAGGTAAATAATCATGTACCACGTCGAAAGCTCCCCGAACGTGAAATAAGGTTATCAACTAAGCCGTGGATTACTAGTTATTTTCTTGCCAAAATACGATATAGAGGTAAGCTCTATTCCCAAATCCTAATTTGCTTTATATTCATAAGAAATTCAGGAGTAGTGTTGTCAAAGACATTAAAGCGAGCAAATATGCCTGTTTCAAAAATTACTTTTTGTGTAATAAGGACACATCTGGTCTGGATTGAGATCAATTATCAACATCAGTAAAGTTAAAGCTGGTTACATTCCCAGTATTCTTGAAAGTAGAAAAATTGTTGACAATCCTCGTGCTATTGCTAATATTTTTAATAATTTCTTTGTTAATGTGGGTAAAATACTAACAAAGACATTCAACGTGGGAACTGCTCCCCAATTTTTTTTCTGAAGGGCAATTTTTCTGATTCTATGTTTCTCTCCCCTGTTACTTCAGTTGAAGTTGATTCATACATATCTCAATTGGACAATATCAAATCCATTGGTCCCTATATAGTAATCCCGTCCCATTGCTAAAAATTCTTAAGGCTCGTGTTTTCCCACTTATTTCATTCTTAATAAATGATTCTTTTCTCTCTGTTATTTTCCCCAATAAACTTAAACTTGCAAAAGTTATTCCAGTTTTCAAAAGAGCCTCTAATCTAGACAAAGACAATTATTGGCCAATATCAGTTTTACCCATTTTTACTAAAATGTTTGAAAAGGCTATATGTTTAAACGACTTTATGGTTATCTTGAATATTGGAACATCCTTTATCCACTTCAATGTGGTTTTCGGCAAAAGTTCTCAACAAATCATGCACTGATACTAATTTCTAAATCAATCCGTAATTCAATTGATAATAAAAAGTTTGGCTGTGGCATCTTTATCGATGTAAATAAGGCGTTTGACACTGTTAACCATTCCATTCTTTTATCAAAACTGAATCGTTACGAAGTAAGAGGTAAAGCCTAAGGCTGGTTTCAATCATATTTGTCCAATAGAGAACAGTTTGTTTTTATAAATGGCCATAAATGTGATCATCTTTCAAACACTTGTGGAGTTCCTCAGAGATCCATTCTTGGACCCGTGTTGTTTTTGCTTTATATTAATGCTCAGGTTTCATATATTTGCCGATGACACTAATATATATTTTTCATGTAAAAACCCAACTGATCTTGAATTAATCCTAAATCAAGAGCTTCATGAAGTGGATAAGTGGAGGAAATGCAATAGATTAGCTCCCAGTATTAAGAAAACTAGTTTTGTTCTTTTCCATTCTAAGAGTCTTAAACTATACCAGTCATTAAATTTAAAAATTAATGGTATGAACAACCAAGAAGCTTCCTCAGTCAAATACTTAGGTGTCACTTTTGACTCAAATTTAACTTGGAAAAATCATGTAAGTGAATTCTGCTTAAACTTATCTAAAACTGTGGTCATATTTTCCAAATTAATGTACTATATTAATGTTAATATACTTGTTATGCTTTACTATTAACTGATTTACCTATTTTTTACTTATGGTATTCAAGTTTGGGGTTTCACATACCCAACCTTTCTAAATCTTGTAACTACTTTGCAAAAACGAGTTGTTAGAATAATGACTTTTTCTCACCCTAGATCTCATTCTGAGCCATTGCTGAGATCTCTCAGACTCCTGAAATATTCTCAGATATAATCCATCTTGAAACTCTCTTTTTTGTTTATCAGTGGTACTATAAACTAAGTCATCCTTGTTTTATTGATTATTTGAACCCAGTATCTTCTATTCATTCATATAATACAAGACAATCTCTGAATGATAATCTGTTTGTTAAATCTGTTAATATCACTCAGTATGGCATTCGTTCTCTCAGATTTATTGGTCCAAAACTTTGGAATACTTTTTATATTGATGTTAAGAAAATCAATCGGTTTTCCAGTTTTCGTCAATATATCAAAAACTCTATTATCGATGGCTATAATACTATTTATTCATTCCTAACAATTTACGATTATATTACCTTTATCTACTATTTAATTAATGAAGTAATACTTTTTATCTGTAAATACTATATTGGGTCTATATTCTTTTTACAAATATTCTGTTTCGGGTCACGTACTCGGTTCGTTCTATGAACTATTTAGGTGTCCCAAACTCTGCAAATTGAACCTACAATTGTAAAATTAGTTTCCCTACACTATCTCTTGATTTTTTCTTA